>CM076578.1:1546800745-1547018110 GCA_034641835.2 Pinus albicaulis | reverse complement strand
TGATTCCATGTGAATTTCTGAACATGTTCTATGCCATTTTAGATTAGGGCACAATACTGAAGTAGATAGAACATACTAATAGATCGATAGAAGACAAGCCAAAACAGAGATGATGAATGGTGGCATTACGGCAATCAGCAGGATGCTTCTACCAGCAAAGTCTCCAATAGGTCATTCAGCCAAGCATGTCACACATCACCCCAGTACAACCCAAACAGAGAATACCCCACAAATACACAGCACCAAGAACGCAGCTCCAACGCCATCAAGAGAGAAGAAAATCCTCCACACATTGTGTGTCAAATGAACTCCAAGTCTCTCCAATATATAGGCATCTTTGGGGGTGTGTGACACGTCCTTTAAGACATTTAAGTCTATATTATATTCCAGGCCGACCTAGCACATAAGTGGAATAAATTCAAAGTATATGTTCTGCTCATCCGATCGAGATGATCTTTAGATCAATCTTACACCTCTCAGAGGGAGGAATCCAATAAAAATATTGGGATCATCATCTGAGTAGCACAACCCAAAGTTTGGACCTAGTTGTCCAATTTTAACAGGTAATAGTACCACCCTAATAGAGACACACATGAACAGAAAAAATATGTCTAACATCTAGCGGAATAGTCCACAAAGATGTGATAGTCATCGCACCCATTACAACACATTCTCAATATGATAAGCACCAAAATAACTGAAATATTTTAACTACTTTAGCACAGGTGAAAACAAACATGAATTACAAACATCCACAAAACATTCTTACAAATATTCATAATCCATGCATGAAGAACGTGCTGGCCATCAGGCTTTAGATATTAAGTAAAAGTCGCAAGATACATGTATACAATGAACACCACTAGCTCCAATATTGGAGCGTTGGAGCCACTACTTTTTCCCCAAAAGCACTAGCTTGTCTCTCTAATGTCTTGCGGGAGGAGCCAAGGTGAAAAGTCCTTTGCTCATACAATGAGGGTGTATATATAACCAATGGGGTGATGCTTCACCTCCCTTGTGACTCTTTGACTACCCTCATGACTGTTTTAATTCCTATGACTTTTTGACTTTACATGACTCTTCATATTTTGTACATGTCCTTTGGACTTCCACTTTACAATACATTTTCGAAAAGGAATTTACATAATCCACAAAAATGATGTGGCATATGGTGACTCATGACATGACATGACATGACACTGATGACATGGCAATGTCAAATCCTTTTTGCTGCTTCTTGAGAATGTTCTTCTATCCACCTCCGTATGGCTTAGAGATAAGGAGTCTTCAGTGATATCAAGTCTTGAGTTGCAGTTGCAAACCAATGTCCCTTCGCTTTCTCCTGATTGATTAACTTGGATATTCAGCTACAGAAGTTTCTTCTAACATGTTCCCTTTCTCCATCTCCTTCATAATCCTGTTATGGTATGATAAAATACCTTCATCTACAATTCACTCATGACAAGACAACATTGGTCTGATAAACCCCTAGTCTAAGATGTTGCAAAATGATCCACTTACTGAGCTATAACCAGGTGACAGGCCTAGGGAGAGGCTCAGTGACTATGCAATTGCACAACTCAGGCAGTCAAGGGTTGAGCTTGATCCTTGAGACTGCACAATGCACAGTTCATGGTTGGAATGAACAAAAATATTGTGGAATTGGGGAGCTCAGAGAGCCAGGATGAGGGCTTGAGCACTGATTTTTCCTACTGCGCAGTTCTGGAAGGAAGAGGAGGCCAGGTGATTACCCAATTGCGCAGTTCAAGAGCTTAAGGCTGAGGCTTGAGCCTTGTGATTGCACAATGCACAGTACTGACTGGGAAGGAAAGAGAAACTGCACAATTTTTGTCAGGTCAGAGGCTGAGCTTGAGCACTATGATTACGCAGTGCATAGTCTTGGGAGGTGGGAACTGCGCATTGCGTAGTGCTAAGAGGCAGGGTTGCAACTTGAGGGATGAGAGTCTGCAATGCGCAGTTCAGGAGGGCTAGATGAGGCTAAGTTGTTTGGTTGAAAGTTTCCAGATTTGGCTAAGTGTGGGATCAATGAAGCTAATGCGAATAGTGATAAAACTTGACTTTGATCACACACTTTGAACACTTCATGACACAACATAGATCATCTAGAACATGTGAACAACATACTTCCCTCAGTGCGACAACTTACGACAAGCGCGACACCAAAGATACACTTTGTGACGACCGTGACGACACTTGTGCGACAATGCTTAAAACTTTGGAAATGAGTGCGAATAATGTTTACATTGTAAGATCAACTCATTTGCACGAAGATAACCAATTGAAACCACTAAAGCTAGCTTTTGTGTGATGTGCGACACTTAACATGAGAAAATACGACACTTTGATTTTCTTGCAAATGGGACCAAAACACTTAGAGAAAACATATGCAATAAGGCTTAATGCTTGCGACGACAATATGCAAGATCAAGAAGGCTTTGAAATTCGGGTGTAAACCAACATTTTGGAGGGTGTTGTAGCAACGACAACACATTCTTTTAGCATTTCCTTCTTCTTCATCAAACAAATATACTTTAACAATTTTAATCATTCGAGAATAGAGAATATAGTGCACAAGAGACAATACAAAATTTTGCTCTAGGGAGCCCCACAATGGGGGAAAAACCCAACAATCCTTTCCTTATAGATTCATTGTCAACCAGAGAGATATCCAAGTCATAGAAAAACTGACCAATATAGAAGCAAATCACCCATGTGCCAAGTCAACTCTCCACCAAGCAACAACTATCCACATGAAGTCTGTCACAAGTCTGTCCATAACGCTGTCACATACTTATCCACAAAACTATTCACAAGGTGTCATCTTCTAGTCCTTGAAAGGGATTTGAATTTATCATTTGTTCTAGCCTTTGCATACCATAGCAACAACCTCAATAACTTCACTTGTCACAGAGATTTCAAAGCCTCATATTTGCATTCTTCTTCGGATTCATATTAGACTCAGATTTGCATGATTTATATACCTTAGACTTTGTTTTTGGAACAAATTATATAATGATCCTTTTTGAGGATGACAAGTAGGTATTTATAGTTTTTTTTTTCCATGTGAAAGGGTGCCTCTCTTGGTCACTCCAACTTGACAAAATGGAGGGTTGACTTGACCACTTGGGTTTGACCAAAAGACACATGTAATTATTTTTTCTTTTTCTAACATAAAATTTTATTTTAACTCAAAATGAATTATTTTTTACTCTAGCATGAAGAACATGCTTTGCAAATTATAATTAATGATGAAATATACATTATGAAGACCGACCATAGATACAATTTCAACACTCCCTCTTAACTAGGGAGGTATTCATAATGACTCATTGAGATATTCTCAAGTTGAAGAATTATATAAGAAAGGATCTAGATTAATAAGCATCACTAATAACATTATCATAACCAACACTGTCAATTTACCAATGCCTTGACAATAAGTTCTCTCTCTCCACTAGATCATAGCACAATGTTGAGAGGCATTCAGCATGACACCACATAACTACATCTTCGCGGCACATACTCCGTCTAGGTGTTGATTTTTGTAACATCAGAAAGTGATCTAAGTCTAAAAATTGGTGAGGAGGCTTAGACACCAGTATTCCAAAGAACCCAGAAACCGTTTGTGGAAATTCCACTCGGTTCATGTTTTAATAAATAATTAATTATTTTAATAGGGACTTTAAGTCTAAACTTAGGAAAATTAAATAATTAATGGGTATTAATAAAACAGAGTGTGAATCTTCTAGAGAATGAAGATCAAGTCAAGTTTTAATCTTAGCCATTTATTAGACTTCTAATCTGGGTCGTTGATTCATCAATGAGAAGATTATAAAAAAAGACTCGAGGGTCATTTGGAAAGCAAATCGGGCATACACTTAGTAACCCGAAGGAAGTCAATTCTGAAGAAATATAATTCAATTTCAGAGGGAGAGTTGTAGAGAAGAGGAAGCAGAGGGCATCAACAGTGTCAAGGCTCGAGGGGAGAAGGACGCAAAATGCTAGAGAGGGCAGCATAGAGCAGCAACGTAGAGAGCCTACGCAGGGTGACACAGTCTCATTCAGTCTCTGCGCAGAGAGACACGCAGAGGTGATGCAGACTGGGGCAGTGAGTCCTCAAAGTGTCGGAAATTCTCCAGAGTGTTGATGAGAATTTATCTCAGGTGTTTTCTCATGAAGTTTCTCAGTTAGTCTTCCAGTCTTTCCTTGTAAAGAATCTAGTGTTGAAGATTAATATATAAACCCTAATCTGCTGCACTAGTTTTCCCACATTGGGTTTTTCCGTGGACAATTGTCTAAAAATAATTGTCATTGTGATTGGTTCTTATGCTTGCATTTTACTGTTCTTTTCTCTATATGTACTTGAGTGATAACTGCAGTAGTGTTTATTTCATAATTTGTTGTAAGGGTTTTAGAAATATATTGTTGTGGAAATAAGTCTATAATTGCAGTAGAAATTCAGAATTGAATTTTGCACATGGTATCAGCGCTAAGTTGTGTAACAGGATTGGAGACTCTTTGTTGGAATGAAGTCCAGAAGCTGTTGCAGCAGCAACTCGAAAGGGTTCACGCAGCTCTCCAGAGAGAAGGGAAAGCATGTAAGAACAGAGGGATCATGGCATCTCTGTATTGGCCTCCAGACTAGAAGAAGAATTTGCTTGCATATCAAGCTCTGCTTCTCCTGAAGTTTGGTATATTGATAGTGGAGCTTTTGCACATATGACGACAGCACGAGAATGTTTCTCAAGCTACCAGGATGAGCAGATAAATTTCTAGATCACCATGGGAAACAAGACAAAGTGTACCCTTGTTGGGAGAGGTACCATAGTATTTCAAACTGAAGCTGGAAATAAGCTTCGAGCTACCAATGTGCTGCGTGTGCCTGGTTTGGGGATGAAATTACTCTCAGTGTCTCAACTACAAAACACCGGCTATGACGTCTACTTCATTGACAAAAGAGTATATGTCAAACACCCGAGTTGGAAGAAGAAGGCGCAAATCGGAGTTAGGAGCAATAATTTGTATAAGTTACAACTCGAATCTCCAATGGCATTGATAGGCAGCTGTGAAGAGAAGGATTGGAATGAGCTATGGCACAGGAGAATGGGGCATTTACATCATGGGGCTTTGAGAATTTTCAAGAAGACTATCACAGGAGTTCCAAATCTGAGCACCAAACAAGATGACGTTTGCAAAGGGTACATACTAGGGAATTACGCTAAGGTTGCCTACCCCAGAAGTAGTAATAGGGCTAAGAGTGTGTTAGGATTTATACACTCAAACATCTGCGGACCAATGTCCATTAGAGCTCTTAGTGTTGCTGAGTGTTTCGTCACCTTCATTGATGACCATTCCAGGAAAACTTGGATCTACTTTCTGAAGACCAAAGACAAAGTCTTTGACCGATTCAAGGAGTTTAAAGCTCTAGTCGAGAATCTGACAGGAAAACGGATAAAGATTTTGCGATCACATAATGGTGGAGAATACATTGATAAAGACTTCACAGAATTTTGTGCGAGGGAAGGCATCAGAAGAGAGTGGATTGCTCCATATAATCCAGAGCAGAATGGAGTTGCAGAAAGGAAGAATAGAACTATTGTGGAGGTTATAAGAGTAATGTTGTATGATCAAGACATGCCCAAATTTCTGTGGGCTGAAGCTTGTAACACAACTGTATATGTTCAAAAAAGGGTTCCTCATAATGCATTGGGTAAGATCACTCCAGAAAGTGTCTTCACTCGCAGGAATCCAGAGGTAAGCCACTTCAGGATCTTTGGTAGTGTGGCATACTGCCATGTACCCGAAGAGAAGAAGAAGAAATTGGATAGGACTACTGAAAAGGGGTATCTGGTAGGATATAGTGAAAATGCTAAGGCTTACAGAATCTACATTCCTGGTAGCAGGAAGGTTGTAGAGCGGCGAGATGTTAAGTTCATGGAGGAAAGAGTTGTTAGAAAATTCCAAGAGATGCCTTCAACAACGTAATCTGAAGATGACACACTGGTCCAACCACTATGAACAACCGAGGTTAGCCTAAGTGCTTCTCCAAGGCAGAAGGATCCAATGGATTCATCTCCAGAAGATTTGCAGGAGGGGGGGCAAGTAGAGCCATCCACTACCAATGGTAGAACGAGCAGGGAATTATGACAAATTATGAAGGATGCAAAGGAGTTTGTCGGGCCCCCCAGAAATGAGAAGAGGCAACACAGGCAACCGGAAAGATACCAAGCCTTGGTAGCCTAGGTTGGGGAACCCTCTAGTTTTCAGGAGGCAGCTCGACATCAGGTATGGGTCGATGCAATGGTGGAAGAGTACAGTGCCATCATGACAAATGATGTCTAGGAGGTGGTTCCTAGGCCTCAGAACAGATCAGTTGTGGGTTCGAGATGGATCTACAAGATCAAATATGCTGCAGCTAGCAGCATAGAAAAATTTAAAGCCAGGTTTGTGGCAAAGGGGTATGCTCAGAAGGAAGGGATAGACTATGAAGATACCTTCGCCCCAGTTGCCAGATATACTTCTATTAGATCTGTGATATCCCTTGATGCGCAGATGGAATGGGAGATTCACCAGATGGATTTCAAGGTTGCATTCTTGAATGGGGTGATAGAAGAAGAAGTATATATCGAGCAACCAGAGGGCTTTGAGATGCATGAGCAGAAGACTCATGTGTGTAGGCTTAAGAAAGCCTTGTACGGACTTAAGAAAGCCCCTAGAGCTTGGTATGGTCGAATTGATGGATACTTGCAGAAGTTGGGTTTTGTCAAGAGTGACGCGAATCCTAATCTCTACTATTTGAGAGTAGGAAATAAGCCTCTGATACTGGTGTTGTACGTAGATGATCTATTCCTAATAGGATCATCTAAGCTCATTAAGGACTGCAAAGAGAATTTAGCTGCAAAATTCGACATTAAGGATCTGGGGCTGATGCATTATTTTCTGGGGTTGGAAGTTTGGCAGCAGAAGGGTGAGATCTTCCTTGGTCAAGGGAGATATGCTACGGAAATTTTGAAGAGGTTCAAGATGGAAGAATGTAGACCCATGGCTACACCAATGATCACCAGCTGGAAGAAGATTGATACTTCCGAAGATGATGAGGCTGATCCTACCTTGTATAGGCAGCTCATAGGGTCCCTGATGTATCTGGTCAATACTAGGCCAAACAGTAGTTATGTTGTCAACACCCTCATTCAGTTCATGGTGGAACCAAGGAGGGCACATTGGGCTGCAACCAAGCACGTTGTTATATATTTGCAGGGAACAATCGAGCTTGGATTAAGATACACACATGGCAATGACATCAGATTGAGTGGGTTCACTGACGCAGATTAGGCTGGAAGCCCAGTAGATCGGAAGAGTACTAGTAGGTACTGCTTCAGTGTTGGATTAGGAATGACTTCGTAATGCAGCAAGAAACAGAAATCCGTGGCTCTGAGCTCAGCTGAGGCGGAATATATGGCAGCAAGCATGGCGTTGTGTGAGGCCATATGGCTGAGGAAGTTGCTTGTGAATCTACTCAAGGAAAAGATGGAAGCGACCTACATTCTATGTGATAATCAGAGTTGCATCAAGCTCTCTGAAAATACCATGTTTCATGATTGGTCGGAGCACATTGACATCATGTGTCATTTCATCAGACACTGCGTCTAGCGAGGAGCTGTACAATTGTAGTACACTCCGACAGGAGAACAGATGGTGGACATCCTCACTAAAGCTCTGGGAAAGAAAAATTTTGTCTACTTCAGAGAGAAGATGGGGATGATCAGAATCCATTTCAGTAGCAGAAATGGACATATGCAAAATTGAGAGGGAGTTGCAGTACAGATGAGGGAGTGATAGTTGCAGTGTCATGGGTAGCAGATGAGGGGCAGCAACAACCAAGCATCAGCAGCGCAGAGGATGCTTCAGGGTCAAAGCAGTATACAACAGGAAAATTGCTAGAACACTTTCCTCGCTAAGAGGGAGTGTTGATTTTTGTAGCATCAAAAAGCAATCTAAGTCTCAAAATTGGTGAGGGGGCTTAGACACCAGTATTCCAAAGAACCCAGAAATAATTTGTGGAAATTCCACTCGGTTCATGTTTTATTAAAATAATTAATTATTTTAATGGAGACCCTAAGTCTAAACTTAGGGAAATGAAATAATTAATGGGTATTAATAAAATATAGCGTGAATCTTCTAGAGAACGAAGATCAAGTCAAGTTTTAATCTTAGCCATTGATTAGACTTCTAATCTGGGCCGTTGATTCGTCAATGAGAAGATTATAAAAGAAGGCTTGAGGGTCATTTGGAAAGCAAGTCGGGCATACACTCAGTAACCTGAAGAAAGTCGATTCTGAAGAAATAGAATTTGATTTCAGAGGGAGAGTTGCAGGGCATAGGAAGCAGAGGAAAACAGAGTGTTGCAGGGCATAGGAAGCAGTGCAGGGAAAACATATTTAATGCAGACGCTGAGACGGTGGAAGGAAGGGGGAAGACAATGGTTTTGGGGATATAAGGAGTGGAAATACGAGATAGAAAGGGGGGAGAGTTTTGATTTCTGGTCTCATAGACAAAGGAGGAAACACCGATAGAGTCTCAGACAAAGAGAAAGTTGAGCAATTGTTCTTGGAGTTTTGGGAATGGGGCCAAAGACTACTATTCCAAAGTCTTCTGGGTTTGGGAATCGGATAGGTTGATCCCAGATATGCTGGGAGGAAAAGGGTCAATTTGGTAGCAGGAGTGGGAGCAAAAATCTCCACCAAATATTCTCCCAAATCCTCCCAAATATGCACTAACTTCACAAATTCGAATTTCCAAGTAAGCAACTCTCATTTAATGCCGGAAATTCAATTTTATTTGAGCACATGTCTTTTCCTTGATTTTAGGAGTCCATATCACCTTGGGACTTCAATTTAACTCCTCCATAATTTTCCACCTCATTTCCACCTTATTTAGCATGTGTGGATATTTATTTTTCTCTATTTATTTAATTTTTGGCTTAATTAATTGCCAGATTTTCCACTAAACTTAGGAAAAGTGGGTTTTGAGAGTTCAAAACACATTTTTAACCCCTCAAAGTGTGTCATAGTAGAAAGTTGAGCGTGAGAGGTGTAATTTTGATTACTCATACCCCATACAACTTCTCTAAACAACACTTATTACAATTCAATTACAATGTTTATTGCAATTTTTGACTTGTGGGAAATCTAAAAAATTAAAAAATCACTACCTAAACCTAACCAAATTCCACGAAATTTTTTGTGTGATCTAGTATGGTAATATACATTGACTCTAGACACTAGGAGTCACCCAAGGCCTCACCATCAAGCCGTACTCCGGCTTTGGGGTAAAATTGAAGGAAAAAACTCAATTAATTATTAACTCCTAGTAGGGAGATGATAATTAACCAAGTAAAAAAAACCTCCCAGAGTAATAATCACTTGTTGGCAAGGTCCCAGGCTACCTAGGCCTGTTACAGACTCAATACTGACTCAAAACTCATCATTACTAGCATCACTTATTACAATTCCCCGTAGGGCATGGAATCTGGGTACAAGAGAAAATGATAAGAAGTAGAAATAGAGTTTAAAAACTCTGTTGAACTGATGATATCTGATGGTACAAATGTCTCCTGGTTCATTCTTGGGCATGGAGTCTTCTCATTATCATCAAGTGCCACTCCGGTGGTCAACGGGGCCATACCAAAATCCCTCTCCCATTCCTTGATTTGAGCATCCTTGCTTTGGAGTAACAGTCTAGTGGCCATGTCCTTATCTTCAGTGTCACTGTGTAGGTCAATAAATTGAGGCTCTTGAGTAGTTTTCTTGCGTCTCTTACTTCTCCTAACCTTGTCCAATTTTTATTTACCCTTATCAAACCTTGGATTTGGTGCAGATGGCAGGCCTTGCCTTTGGAGGCGACAGAGCCTTGCCTTGGCCTACGTAGTATGTGCATGTGAGAGGAGTGATGGTGTTTTTTGGAAATGTTTTCATCATGCAACCAGCGACCCTTGGTGTTGTCATCAGCTCCTTTACTTTCACTATGATTCTCATCAGATATCTCATGATCCATTTGATCACTGCCTCCTTGACCTTCAACACCATCATCATCACTACCCTCCTTGCTGCCTTCAGTGCTGTTACCTTGGTCCTTGATTTGATCATCAGCCTCTGCACTTGCTTCACTTTGGCCTTGTTCATCATTAGGGTCCCCTTTTTCATCATCCTCTGCACTGTTATCATCTAGATTATCATTAGGAGGATGACTAGTGTCATGACTGTTGTCATGACAGTCATGACTGTCTTCTTGGCTGTCTTGTCTTTCACTTGCTGCACTATCAGAGTTACCTTTTCTGTCACTGTTTTCATGCTCAAACACATTTTCCTCTTTACTGCCATGCTCATTGTATTTTCCTTTGTCATCACTCCCTTCTAGCTCTTCCTCATCATTCTCTGTCTCTGCCTCACTGATTTCCTCTTCTTGGCTGTCAGCATTATGTTCATCATGGCCATGGTCGCTGCCTTGTTTTTCATCATTATTCCCTCCATTAGTTTCCATGTCCTCTACCTCTTGCTCACTAGCTGCTGGCTCATCCTCATGTTCATCATTTGTGTCCATGTACTCTTCCCCATCATGACCCTCATCACTTTCACCTTGGTCATCACTTTGTTCATCAGCACCATCCTTTTCTGCACTTGGAGCTGACTCATCTGCATCAATACCATCACTACCTCCTATTGACTTGTCACTGTTTTTGTCTTTACTACTGCTGTGCTCATTTCCTTCTTCCTCATCATCATTATCCACCTGCTCTTCCTCATTAATCTTTGTCTCTACCTCACTAATTTCTTCATCTCCACTATCATCCTCTTGTTCTTTATTGCCACTGTCATCCTCTTCATTTGATGCATCAATAGAAGGGGAAAGAGGGAGATTTTCTTGGAGTGAGGGCACTTGTGCAGATGAGGAGGGCAAATTTGTTTGAGGGAGAGCCTCGGGGTTTGTGAAGACTTCATGTGCTATGAATACCTCCCAAGGGACACCTTGTTGCTCCAACTGATGTAAGACCACCATCTTGATCAGGGAATGGTGGAACAAGCTATTCATTTGTTGTGTGGGATTCCTCCTCCGGAGAACAGAAGACATCTTCTCAATGCTCCTATAGAGATAGTATGGCAAGTTTAGCACCTTGACCCCTGTAAAATGCATGAGGAGTTTGACATGATAGGTATAGAGCCTGGAGTACCTCCCCTCACAGGTGAAGTATTTCATGATAGCCAACATCAAGGAAGCAAATCTGTGTTTGAGGTGTGAGAAAGGGAAAACTATTTTGGTGCCTTCTCTATATTTTTGTCCAATTTGCCCTTTTTAAACCACTTTTCACCCATAGCTGGGATACTTGTGGCTTCAGAGATGGCACTTGTTGAAATCTCAAAATTCACTCCTGCAAGGTTTGAGTGTTTGTTATGCAAGTTGATAATGAGGAACCTTGTGAGCTCAGGGTGGCTCTTCACCTGTTTGACCTTCTCACAAAAATAAAAGCATCTTGCATTCTGAAAGCATGACAGGATCCTAGGAGAGGAGGTGATGGCCACAATGCTTTGAGGCTCCAATCTGTTGATTTTTCCTCCCTTATGTTTTGGCCTCAAAGACCTTTGACTACTTTCACTACCATTGTTGATTTCAGCCCCTGACATAGTGATATGAGAGGTGGTTTGACAACCTAGGGTTTGGTGAAGCAAGGTGATGGAGTCAACTTTGGAGGATGGGTTATGTGGAGGCTAGGGTCCTTAGGGTTTAGTGGCTTTGGAGCTTAAGGAAGCCCTTCTCAACTGTGTTTGCAGACACCTTAACTCACTGATCATTACATGACATATAAACTAGTTTTTAGGAGGTTTTAAACAGAGGCTCCTTTGCACACAAGACCTAGTGTTTACCCTCTTAAGGTTTTAACCTTTAAAAGCCACAAAAGACTAAGAACAATTTGAAATTTGCTTGGGGATTAGGGAAGACAACTACTTACCATTTTTTGACTTTTTGCAGACCTTTGGAGACAAATGGAAGACAAAAAATCGATTTAGGGCAAGAGATTTGGATTTTGCAAGGCTCTCTACGTTTGCGCAGCACCCTACCCGAGCTGTCGGGTCGGCCTTGTTTGCGCAGCGCTGGAGGGTCTGCACAGTGTTTAGCGTAGCACCAGGCGCGTGCAGAGGCAGACAGTTTCTCGGCAAGTCGGGCCCGCGTTTGCACAACACCCAGGATTTGCATAGCGCCGGGGGTTATTTGCGCAACTCCTTTCAAACTTGAATGGGCGGAGGGTCGGTTAGTTCAACGCCGACCTATATTTGCGCAGCGCCCGAATACTTTACCCAGAAAACGGTCAAAAACACTCTGTTTCTTCTGCTGAGGGCATAGGAAGCAGAGGAAAACAGAGAGTTGCAGGGCATAGGAAGCAGTGCAGGGAAAACATATTTAATGCAGACGCTGAGACGGTGGAAGGAAGGGGGAAGACAATGGTTTTGGGGATATAAGGAGTGGAAATACGAGATAGAAAGGGGGGAGAGTTTTGATTTCTGGTCTCATAGACAAAGGAGGAAACACCGATAGAGTCTCAGACAAAGAGAAAGTTGAGCAATTGTTCTTGGAGTTTTGGGAATGGGGCCAAAGACTACTATTCCAAAGTCTTCTGGGTTTGGGAATCGGATAGGTTGATCCCAGATATGCTGGGAGGAAAAGGGTCAATTTGGTAGCAGGAGTGGGAGCAAAAACATGCCAGAAAAACCTTCGAACAAGAGATTCAGGTAAGTACTTTCAAATGAATTGATACATTCTAAATTAAAATTTACTGTTTGGAATCTGAGTTCAAGTTTCGTTAATTTCTGTTAATTTTCAAACTTATGGCTTCACAATATATCCTTGATTGATAGATTATTTCATGGTGTGCTAGATTCAACCATGATAATCAAAGTTGTATAAAGTTGTCAGATAACCTAATTTTTCATGGAAGGTTGAAGCACATTATGATTAAGTACCACTATTCAAGATATGATGTTGATGGGTGCCGAGAAGCTACAATAGATCTCCATAGATAAATAGGTAGCTGATGTAAAGAAAGCATGAGTACCTTCGAGACAAGCTTCGACTTGTGGATAACTCCTCACAAACTAAGGAGTGAGGATGGACACCTATTTTTCTCCCTGAGTCATGTACCATGAACAATTAGGATTAACACCATAAGTCAAGTACATTAACCCAAATAAGGATAACAGTAGATTGGATAAACATCATGGACTAACATCCTCGTGTCATGTTTAGTGGTCGATTAGGATTAACACCCTAAGTCAAGTACATTAACTTGGCTTAAGAAGAATGGTTCGATGAACCGACATTTCCTTCTGTCAAGTGCTGTGACCGATTAGGACTGGCACCCCTGAGTAAAGCACTGTTAGACTGAATTAGGAAATGGTCCTGCGAAGGACATATTCTGAGGAACCTCGTGTGAAAAATTCAATTCTGAATTTCTACTGCATTTCTACTACAGTTATAGATTTATTTCTCCTACTTATTTCCACAATAAGTTATTTACAAAACCCTTACAGCAAATTTCGAAATAAACACTACTGCAGTTATCACTCAAGTGCATATAGAGAAAAGAACAGTAAAATGCAAGCATAAGAACCAATCTCAATGACACAGTTATTTTTGGACAATTGTCCCCGGAAAAACCCAATGTGGGAAAACTGGTGCAACAGATGAGGGTTTATGTATTAATCTTCAACAGTAAATTTTTTACAAGGAAAGACTAGTAGATTAATTGAGAAACTTTATGAGAAAACGCCTGAGATAAATTCTCATCAACACTCTGGAGAATTTCTGACACTCTGAGGACTCACTGCCCCAATCTGCGTCAGCTCTATGTGTCTCTCTATGGAGAGCCTGCGTGAGACTGTGTCACCCTACATGAGCTCTCTGCGCTACTGCTCTGTGTTGCCCTCTCCGGCCTTCTGCATCCTTCTTCCCTCGAACCCTGACACTGTTGATGCCATCTTTTTCCTCTGCCCTGCAACTCTCCCTCTGAAATCGAATTCTATTCCTTCAGAATCAACTTCTTTCGAGTTACTAAGTGTATGCTCGACTTGCTTTCCAAATGACCCTCAAGCCTTCTTTTATAATCTTCTCATTGATGAATCAACAGCCTAGATTAGAAGTCTAATCAATGGCTAAGATTAAAACTTGACTTGATCTTCGTTCTCTAGAAGATTTACACTCTGTTTTATTAATACCCATTAATTATTTAATTTCCCTAAGTTTAGACTTAGGGTCTCCATTAAAATAGTTAATTATTACAGACGGTTTCTGGGTTCTTTGGAATACTAGTGTCTAAGATTCCTCACCAAATTTGAGACTTAGATCAATTTCTGATGTTACAAAAATTAACACTCCCTCTTAGCGAGGAAAGTGTTCCAGGAATTTCCCTGCTGCATACTGCTCTGACCCTGTAGCATCCTCTGCGCTGCTGATGCTTGGCTGTTGTTGTCCCTCATCTGTTGCGTTGCTGCCTTTTGTACTGCTGCCCATGACACTACCACTGTCACTGCCTCATATGTACTGCAGCTCCCTCTCAATTCTGCTACTGAAATGGATTCTTGATCATCCCCATCTTCTCTCTGAAGTAGACAAACTTTGTCTTTCCAAGAGCTTTAGTGAGGATGTCTGCCACATGTTCTCCTGTCGGAGTGTATTGCAATTGTACAGCGCCCCGCTGGACACAGTCTCTAATGAAATGACACCTGATGTCAATGTGCTTCGACCGATCATGAAACACGAGATTTTCAGAGAGCTTGATGCAACTCTGATTATCACATAGAATGTAGGTCGCTTCCATCTTTTCCTTGAGTAGATTCACAAGCAGCTTCCTCAGCCATATGGCTTCACACGAAGCCGTGCTTGCTGCCATATATTCCGCCTCAGCTGAGCTCAGAGCCACGAATTTATGTTTCCTGTTGCACTAGGAAGTCATTCCTAATCCAACACTGAAGCAGTACCCACTGGTACTCTTCCGATCTACTGGGCTTCCAGCCCAATCTGCGTCAGTGAACCCACTCAATCTGATGTCATTTCCATGTGTGTGACTCAATCCAAGCTCGACTATTCCCTGCAGATATCTGAGAACATGCTTGGCTGTTGCCCAATGTGTCCTCCTTCATTCCACCATGAACTGACTGAGGGTGTTGACAGCATAACAGATGTCTGGCCTAGTATTGACCAGATACATCAGGGACCCTATGAGCTGCCTATCCAAGGTAGGATCAACCTCATCATCTTCAGAAGTATCAATCTTCTTCTAGTTGGTGATCACTGGTGTAGCCATGGGTCTACAGTCTTCCATCTTGAACCTCTTCAAGATTTCTATAGCATATCTCCCTTGACCAAGGAAGATCTCACCCTTCTGCTACCAAACTTCCAACCCCAGAAAATAATGCATTAGCCCCAGATCCTTCATGTCGAATTCTGTAGCTAAATTCTCCTTGTAGTCCTTGATGAGCTTAGATGATCCTGTTAGGAATAGATCATCTACGTACAACACTAATATCAGAGGCTCATCCCCTACTCTCAAATAGTAGAGATTAAGATTTGCGTCACTCTTGACGAATCTCATTTTCTGCAAGTAGCCATCAATTCGACCATACCAAGATCTAGGGGCTTGTTTAAATCCATACAAGGTTTTTTTAGGCCTACACACATGAGTCTTCTGCTCATGCGTCTCAAAGCCCTTTGGTTGTTCGATATATACTTCTTCTTCTATCACCCCATTCAAGAATGTAGTCTTGACGTCCATCTGGTGAATCTCCCATCTCATCTGTGTAGCAAGGGATATCACAGATCTAATAGAAGTATATCTGGCAACTGGGGCAAAGGTCTCTTCATAGTCTATACCTTCCTTCTGAGCATACCTCTTTGCCACAAACCTGGCTTTAAATTTTTCTACGTTGCCATCTGTAGCATATTTGATCTTGTAGATCCATCTCGAACCCATAATTGATTTGTCCTGAGGCCTAGAAACCACCTCCCAGACATTATTTGTCATGATGGAACTGTACTCTTCCACCATTGCATCAACCCATACCTGATGTTGAGTTTCCTCCTTAAAACTAGAGGGTTCCCCAATCTGGGCTACCAAGGCTTGGGGTACCAAGGCAAGGTCTGGTTGCCTACGTTGCCTCTTCTCATTTCTGGGGACCCTAACAAACTCCTCTACATCCTTCAGAATTTGTCATAATTCCCTGCTTGTCCTACCGCTGATAGTGGGTAGCTCTACCTGCTCCCCCTCTTGCAAATCTTCTGGAGATGAATCCCTTGGATCCTTCCACCTTGGAGAAGCACTTGGGCTAACCTCAGTTGGTCGCAGTGGTTGGACCAATGGGTCATCTTCAGACTGCGTTGTTGAAGGCATTTCTCGGGATTTTCTGAAAGCTCTTTCCTCCATGAACTTTACATCCCGCCGCACTACAACCTTCCTGCTGCCAGGAATGTAGATTCTGTAAGCCTTAGCATTTTCACTGTATCCTACCAGATACCCCTTTTCAGCAATCCTATCCAATTTCTTCATCTTCTCTTCGAGTACATGGCAGTATGCCACACTACCAAAGATCTTGAAGTGGCTTACCTCTAGCTTCCTGCTAGTGAAGACACTTTCTGGAGTGATCTTACCCAATGCATTATGAGGAACTCTATTCTGAACATATACAACTGTGTTACAAGCTTCAGCCCACAGAAATTTGGGCATGTCTTGATCATACAACATTGCTCTTGCAACCTCCACAATAGTTCTATTCTTCCTTTCTGCAACTCCATTTTGCTCCGGATTATATGGAGCAGTCCACTCTCTTCTGATGCCTTCCCTTGCGCAGAATTCTGCGAAGTCTTTATCAATGTATTCTCCACCATTATCTAATTGCAAAATCTTTATCCGCTTTCCTGTCAGATTCTCAACCAGAGCTTTAAACTCCTTGAATTGGTCAAAGACTTCGTCTTTGATCTTCAGAAAGTAGATCCAAGTTTTCCTGGAATGGTCATCAATGAAGGTGACGAAATACTCAGCACCACTAAGAGCTCTAGTGGACATTGGTCCACAGATGTCTGAGTGTATCAATTCTAACACACTCTTAGCCCTATTACTGCTTCTGGCGTAGGCTACCTTAGCATATTTCCCTAGTACGCACCCTCTGCAAACGTTATCTCGTTTGGTGCTCAGATTTGGAACTCCTGTGACGGTCTTCTTGAGAATTCTCAAAGCCCCATGATGTAAGTGCCCCATTCTCCTGTGCCATAGCTCATTCAAATCCTTCTCTTCACAGCTGCCTATCAGTGCCATTGGAGATTCGAGCTGTAACTTATACAGTTTATTGATCCTAACTCCGATTTGTGCCTTCTTCTTCCAACTCGGGTGTTTGACATATACTCTTTTTCCAATGAAGTAGACGTCATAGCCCTTGTTTTGTAGCTGAGACATTGAGAGTAAGTTCATCCCCAAACCAGGCATATGCAACACATTGGTGGCTTGAAGCTTATTTCCACCTTCAGTTTGAAATAATATGGTACCTCCCCCAACAGGGGTACACTTTGCCTTATTTCCCATGGTGATCTAGAAATTCATCTACTCTTCCTGGTAGCTTGAGAAGCATTCACGTACTCCTGTCATATGTGCAAAAGCTCCACTATCAATATACCAGACTTCAGGAGAAGCGGAGCTTGATACACAAGCAAATTCTTCTTCCAGTCTAAAGGCCAATACAAAAATGTCTTGATCCCTCTGTTTTTCCATGCTTTCCCTTTTCTCTGGAGAGTTGCGTGAACCCTTTCGAGTTGTTGTTGTAACAGCTTCTGGACTTTGTTTCAACGCAGAGTCTCCAATCCTGTTACTCACCTTAGCTCTGATACCATGTTGAAAATTCAATTCTGAATTTCTACTGCAGTTATAGATTTATTTCTCCTACTTATTTCCACAATAAGTTATTTACAAAACCCTTACAGCAAATTTTGAAATAAACACTACTGCAGTTATCACTCAAGTACATATAGAGAAAAGAACAGTAAAATGCAAGCATAAGAACCAATCACAATGACACAGTTATTTTTGGACAATTGTCCTTGGAAAAACCCAATGTGGGAAAACCGGTGCAGCAAAGGAGGGTTTATATATTAATCTTCAACAGTAATTTTTTTACAAGGAAAGACTGACAGATTAACTGAGAAACTTTATGAGGAAACACCTGAGATAAATTCTCATCAACGCTCTGGAGAATTTTCGACACTCTGAGAACTCACTGCCCCAGTCTGCATCACCTATTCGTGTCTCTCTGTGCAGAGCCTACATGAGACTGCGTCACCCTACGTGAGCTCTCTGTGTTGCCCTCTCTGGCCTTCTACGCCCTTCTTCGCTTGAGCCCTCACACTGTTGATGCCCTCTGATTCCTCTACCCTGCAACTCTCCCTCTAAAATCGAATTCTATTCCTTCATAATCAACTTCCTTCGAGTTACTGAGTGTATGTCCAGCTTGCTTTCCAAATGACTCTCAAGCCTTCTTTTATAATCTTCTCATTGATGAATCAACGGCCCAGATTAGAAGTCTAATCAATGGCTAAGATTAAAACTTGACTTGATCTTCGTTCTCTAGAAGATTCACACTCTATTTTATTAATACCCATTAATTATTTAATTTCCCTAAGTTTAGACTTAGGGTCTAAATTAAAATAATTAATTATTTTAATAAAACATGAACCGAGTGGAATTTCCACAAACGGTTTCTAGGTTCTTTGGAATACTGGTGTCTAAGTCTCCTCACCAAATTTGAGACACAGATCACTTTCTGATGCTACAAAAATCAACACAATTCAAGTTGTTGATTTTACTGTGCTTCTTATAGAGGAATAAAGAGGCCCAGCCATATCAAATTAAGATCTAGATTCTCATTGAACTCTGGTGGTGAAGACAAGGATTGCCACAAGGAAAGGTCTTCTCAACCCCGAAGATCAAACAAGCACCCTACTACAGTAGAAGCACCCTACTACAGTACAAGTTGTTTCTTTTAATGTGCTTCTCAAATAGGAATAAAAAGGGACTCGACAAGGTAGCGAAGGGGTTAGGTGTAATCCACCCATAAAGCCGAACCCCATATTGCAACCGGCTACAAAACCAAGAATAAGAAAATATCATACTTGTGTGGTTTCAGAAAAGACTATACTTCAGCGTTTTTGGAACCTTGAAAAAGCTTCCTTTTACTATTAATGTCCATTGTCATCCAATCAACAAGAAGGTAGAAAGCCAGTGGAAACAAGAAGTTAGAAAGTCAGTCGAAATTAGGGTTAGGAACTTTTCCCATCACACATGCAGGCCACTCTTCCAACTATGATGACCTCCCATTTTGCACATTAAACACGCTGGGGGGGCTTATGTGGCCATGACCCCCACCTTTTGGAAGGTCTAAACATTTCACTTTGGTTTAAGGGGATTGAATCCAGGTAGGAGAATACAACCAGCCCCACTTTACCAACCAGTCAAGCCCGTGGTGACTACTTATCTTGTTTTCAAGAAAAATTACTTAATTTTGTTCAACTTTGCTTCTTGTTGGTTGTGCTTCTGTTTTAGCTGAGTGGAATAGCTAGAATTTGTAGCCAACCATCCATTTGTTATAGAATTCGTGTAGATTCCCCACACAACACACACATATATAGATAAAAACTTAACGCAAAATCTCAAACAGAAATATTGATGAAATGAAGAAGAGTCCATATTAGCAAAGTTTCTGTAAAAAGTTTCGATGGGCATGAACAACTGATCCACAAAACCTTAGAAGAGGTCTTTAATTTTCTTTTGATAGCCTCAGCAAAAACTCAAAACGCATGAGCAAATAATTGCAACTGACGATTTTTCCATTTTAAAGGTTGAAGGAACACAGACACCTTCAGATGCAGCTTGCAGAGGTTCGAGCCGCGCAAGTCCATTGTAGCCGATTCTCTCCTTTGTCCTGCTGCAGTGAGCGAGGAGCTTCCCGTGTTGGTGAAATTTCTCCAATTTTCTGCTAACTGAATTCAAATGAGCAGAGCTGGGCAAGGGCAACGTGTAGGTTAGACTTGGAGGTGAGAATTTGTAACAGGAGATTGTATGCAACATATCTGTGTAGTGAAGGAAATTGGAGGAACTACACACGCCAATGTAAATGAGTGACTGCAACGGGCCAATTTGGCACACATTTTATCTTCATCGAAGAGACTTTTGATTTGAATGTGAGTGATTAGTTTAAGATTATGTGTGTCTGATTAATGGATTTAATTATAAAAAATTGTCCAAACATTTTATGCTTACTAAGTAATGCTAGCATTAATCAATAGAAACTAGAAAAAATAAGAATCAAGAGGAATTAACCTAAGTTCGGGTAGATCTGGCTTCGATATGATGCCAAATAAGACCTCCAAATTGTGGATTGGTCCTTATCAGCGGCAGGCAGAAAATTGTCAATTTGGATTGGTTCTTATCGGCGGCAGCTTTTCAAAACTTTATATTAGTGAAATGTCTCCATCTCATTTTCCTCCAGCGACTAACAAAAAAACCCAAAACCGATTACAATAGTCCCTGCCATGCCGCAGGCGGCAGGGACTAATAAAGAAATTATATAATAACCATTACTAAGTGCATTAGAAAACGGGTGGAATAAATTATATAATCACCACTATTAAGTGCATATGATGTTAAAGAAATTTTATCGGGTGTGTCAAAGTTTCTACCAAAGGACTTTGTGGTAATTGGAATAAACTTCTAAATTACCGTAGAATTATTAATAAGTTTTTATTTTTATATTAAATTTGATGTATTTTTTATTTTTCAGTTTTTTAATAGATGTAGTTTTTTTATTCTTCCCGTTTGCATACTATATAGGTTATAAATATAAAATCTATATATTTATTTTTAATATATTTTGATTTTAATTTTATAAATGGGTTTTAGTTATATTTAATTTTGTAGAATTGATGGTGATAGGGTTTGTTGTTAAGTCACTATTTCGAAACTTCGTGAGCAAAAATCTAGTCATATTATTAAGAATTGATGTGGTCTCTTTAACTCAAACCACTTGATAAAAAAAATATCTATAAATTTTCTTTGTATTATTTTAAAGTTTTTAAATTAATGTGATATATATATAAAACTTAATATAACACACACATATATATAATAGTTATTTTTTATTTCTAATTAATTATGATTAAGTTTATATTAATTATAATTAAAATTTATTTATTTATTTTTTAATGTTAATTTTATTTATCATATTTTAAAGTTTTTAAATTAATGTGCCAAAATCACTTAAGGCTTAAACGAGGTTGGTATAAAGACACCAGGGCTTGGTTAAACCATTGGGAGATCCACGAGAATGTTGCATTGCAAAACATCAATAACATTAAAAAAATTGTTACTTCTAAGTTCAAAGAAAAAATGTGGTGTGAGAAAGATCTAGCAGCTAAAAGAAAATTAAGGTATTATAAGGAGGTCATCAACCCCACCTCAGAAGATCAAAAGTATCTCTCTGTTTTAACTAGCTCAAAGAAGAAAATTAATATAGCCAAGATTAGAACGAACTCTCATGAGCTCCATAGTGAAACAGGTTGTTGGACAGTTCCTAAAACACCATGGATGGAAAGGATCTGCCATCTCTGTGAGAATATGAACATTGAGGATGAAAATCGCTTCCTCTTAGAGTGCCCCGCGTACAACCACATTAGAGCTCAATTTCATAATCTTTGTTGCAATACTGACCTTCCTAGCCTTTTAAGATGTCAAAATTATGGTGAGCTCGGGAGGCTTCTCTCCAAGCTTTTTGAGCATAGGAATGAAATCTTAAATCAAATTAAATAACTCTTTTTTTTAGGTGCGATAGACCAAAGATTGGTCTCAGTGGACGTTAACCACCATCATCTCACACACACATATATTATAATTAATTATGATTAAATTTATATTAATTATAATTAAAATTTATTTATTTTTTTAATGTTAATTTTATTTATAGTAAAATTATAAATATTTAATTTAAATTTAATAAATCAATTTTTCTAATTAAAAAATAAATTATTTTTCCAATCTTATTAGATGTGTATAGATATTTGCATTCTTTCTTTCATTGTTTATATTCTTCACATTTTATTTTTCATTATTTATATTCTTCGCATTGTATTTTCCATAGTCAATTTATATTTATTATAATTTAAATAATTTTAAATTATTAAAAAAAATAAAAAATTCTAAAACAAGAAAATATCATTAAAATAAGACAATATTCTAAGCCACACAATTAGTTCTCTCCCAATTACATCCATTACAAAATGTTGTCACCCTAGTCCTCTTCTTAGTCATTTAGGCTAAATATATAAATAACATATAAACATTCATCAAGCACTATGTGGAGAAGAGCACTATGAGAATATAAAAGGTCTAATTTATGAAATTAAACTTCAAGGCTGAGAAGAAGGTTAATTATATGAAAATTTCTTTTCCAAATTGTTGTTATAACAATGTAAGCTATAAAGAATATTTTTTTCGAGAATGGGTAAATAATTAAAATTGGTCTTTAAGGGAGAACATTTTATTTTTTCGAGAATGGGTAAATAATTAAAATTGGTCTTTAAGGGAGAACACTTTGTAGTGAATTTTTTATAGAATCTATCAAAAAATTTATTGATTTTTTTTTATAGCTGAGGTTATTAGTGGTGGCGGGAAAATGGAGGTTTTTGTAAGGGTTTTTTTAATCACCTAATTCGTAAGCATGTCTTTGTGCTCTAAGCCGTAAGCATGTCCTTTTTCTCTTGAAAAATGAATGCGTCAATGTTTATCATTTTTATGTTTATTATTATAAAATGTTAAAATATTGTTTTTTTTTTAAAACATAATAATGTTTCAAAGTAAACTAGTAAACTAAAAGCATCTCTCATATGTGAAGGATGCATCAAACCATGATAGAACATTTTTTTTTTTTATTCAATTAAAAATAAATAAAAACCATCATAAACTTTACCAATTTCTTTCACTAAGATCAGTGATCAATGTGTTTAAAATAATATCACACCACAAACATTAAAAGTACACAACAATACTACAGCTTTTTTTTACAATATAGCCAAAATTATAATAGATGCATTACAAATATTTCTAGGCATTGGTGTGTTTACAAACAATAACACCGCATGGTTAAGGTTTTTACTTGTAAAATATAAAAAAATTATATTAATATAGAAAATAGCTTGTTGGTGTATATCTTTACCATGAAATCCATCGTTGTGTCTTACTACCTAGTGCATTATGTTGGGGTAAATTTAAAAAGTGCATCAATGCATTGACATAAAAGGAACATCTCAATGTGTCTCACTATCAAGTGCATCACAATAGGGTAAAACAAATAAATACCAATCACATGGGAAGAGACCAGGTAAATTGCTTGTTACCTTCTTATGTTTAATTTAATTGGATTAAAATTTACAATTGGCCATCAATTTGACTTTTTTTCAATTTAAAACAAAATAAAATTAATGTAGTGCACTTCATTAGTTTGGCTTGCACTAAAACCATTGATGGTGTGTTCTATAAATATATAAAAGGCATCACCATGGTGCATCTCCTAGGATTCGTCATTAATGGTGTGTTACCAAACACAACTCACCAAGTTGAGTTAGGTTCTCAATTATTAAATACGCTCTATCTTATGGCATGGAGTGTTGAAACTATCTGATGTGTTATAGAGAATATATTGCACCAGTTCACCGACTAATTTTTTTGTATGCCATTACCACATTATCTCTGATGCACCAAATGACATGGAGCATAGCAAAAATGATGGTGCTTGTTATTTGAATTAGCACCCTATGACTAGTGTGCAATGCCACTTTAAGTAACCATGCACTAAATATTTTAGGATTTATACAAACTTTTTTTTAATTTTATATTTATGAAATTGTAGTGTGGTGCATTTGGTGAATAAAAGCGCACCAGTGCACCAAATGACATGATGTTCCATGACAATAATAATTCTTATTGTCTAATATAGTGTACCATATGTGACGCACAACATATTGAAGACTTCATGCACTAAATGTTTTAGTCAATGCACAATTTTTTAATTTTATATTTAAAAATGTATCATAATTGTGCATTAAATGAATATGGTAACATCAATGCATCACATATCATGGAACACCATAACTATACTGATGTGCCAATTAATATAGAACATTATGGCTAGAGTGATGGTTGTGGTTTATATGGTGCATCGTAGCCATTACTTATGAGCTACTAAAGGCACACTCATTACTTTACCACATTATTTTTACAAACAAAAAATATTTTCAACTTTTTATATATATAAAATGGTTATTTGTGAGTGTGATTTATAATTTCAATTTGTTTTATTATAGATATGCAATAAAAGAATTGTATGTGAATAAAATATGATAATGACTAAGTGCATGAGTAGGAGTAGCAGTAGTGAGTTGACACATGCAACTTGCACGTGTGTGGGAGGTTAGAGAGAGATGGAGGGAGATGATCCCTCACATTATTGGACCTGATACATGCTTCCTTATGAGGAATATTAGCCTCACCAAGTTTCATGAGGAGGATATATATAGTGTCCCTGGTCTCCAATTGGGAAACACCCTTCAATCCATATTACATAAATATCCTTTGTTTAATTGTGGAAGCGTACATATTATGTTCTGCCATAAATGTTAATCTATCGCAACAGTTAGTTAATTATGGAATGTGACACTATATGTTATGCAAACATTATGAAACATGCTTAATTTACATTTTGAATATCCTAGTGAAATCATAAAATATATATTATGCACATTTCACAAAAAAAATCCATGAATAATAAATCAAACACTTATCTATTGAAAAGAGTCGATTGACTGCAAGCTCTCCACATTCCTCCTAGCCATAAACTTTCTGGTTCATAAGCTCAACCATATGTCACCCTTGAGTTGGTACAATAACTCCATAGGTAACATTTTACCATCAACAACAAAACCCTGGCTACGAAACCAAACCTAATATCCTCAGTATCTAGCCACAAGCTCATGTTCCCCTGACCAACACCCAAGTGGTGTAGCCTAAGTCCCTTGGTGATTCCCACCTTTTAGGGTGACTTATGGTTGGTCAGATCAATCTTAGCCTACAATGTCAGGAGCTTTGTTTTCTTCTAGTGTCCAAGTGCCAACAGCCAAACTGAAATCCTCATAGTCGGTACCAAAGCCCGAACTAGGACTCACCGATTATCTATGAACCAAGTTCCCCACTATAACTCCATGGAACCAAGACATAATTAGGGCCAACAAACTCTTGGAGCCACCAATCTCTCGTAGCCACTAGATCTTGCATAAAATCTAGATGCATCCATTCAGTACAGTCAACTAAAGAATTAATAACCACACCCTGTCCAGTTCTGGAGTCCAACCCCAAGACTCACTAGTTATCAGTTACCAGACTCAGTTCCCTGAATTTGTTACTGAATGAATTATCAAAATAAAACCACCATCCATTTTAAATGCATGGCCCCAACTGGCCACGTGTCACTCACTACAGCCACGTAGGCCCAGAGCAAACTTTTCCACCAAATCCAATTGTTGCATTGTTTCCATAAAGTTGTGTCACCCATACTTTTTCCATGGAGTGGGCTTTGTATCCAACCTTACTTTATTATTATATCCAAAAATATGAACAAATATACAATGTTTACATCTTGTAATTCTTAGCCACTTAGCCAAAACTAGCATAAAACTATCTGGGTAACTAGCCCCAAAATCTATCAAAAAATCACTACATGGGTACGCAGGCCACATCATATAGTTCCAGCTCACCAGCCTAATAGTCAAAAGTGTTTCCGACTCACCAACTTAATGTAAAGGGTACATATATTTGCAAGGTCAAAAGAGGTAAGGGTATTACATTCTCCCCCCCCCCCTGTTTTATGCACTATCCTCAACGCATCGTATATATAAAGATATATAATATGTCAATAAAAAAGGTGAGGGTATTATGCCCTCACAACTTCTTCTTACTCCCAGTTTTCATCCTTAGGACAAACATGGTCCATTGCACTTTTCCATGTCTATGCCTCGATTTAAGAGCACCTTCACCTTGTTTTCCAAGATCCACACCAGCTGAACCTGGAAGTCTCCCTTGGGTTCCACCTAAAAAATTTTCCAATCAATAACATGATTAGTGCCAGGGACATGTTTCTTAAGCAATAAAACATGAAATACATCACGAATATACATATATGCAGGAAATGCAAGCATATATGAGTTCAGTTCTCTCCAAGATCTCAAATGGCCCATAGTATCTGGCTGGAAACTTGCCACAATTACCCAATTTTATTGAGCTCTTATTTGCTTTTACTTTCAGAAATATGTGCTTCCCTACTTTGAATTTCTTTTTTGTTACGTTCTTGTATGCATAACTTTTCTACCTATCCTGGGTAGCTTTCAAATTCTATTTGATTTTAACCATATACTCCTCCATGTCCTTGAGAAACTTTGGACCAACCATGATTCTATCCATAGGGTTACTCCAACTCACTAGAGTATTACATTTCCTTCCATACAAGGCCTCAAACAACTCATTCTTAATGATACCTAATACTTGTTATTATATGTGAATTCCGCCAAATGAAGGTAGTCCTCCCATTTAGATGGTTTATTTTTCATGTACATCTGTAACATATCTTCAATTATTTGATTAACCTTATCTATCTGTCCATCAGAATCTAGATGATACATTGTGCTAAAATTTAAATTGGTACCCAATCCTTTAAATAAACCTATCCAAAAATTGGATGTGAATTTCGGGTCTCTATCTGAAATTATTGGTTTAGGCACTCTGTGAAGCCTGGAAATTTCTTCCATGTAAATGTATGCAATATTTGTTGCTTTATGTACTGATTTTACCAAAATAAAAAGAGTAGACTTTGTAAGCTTTTCCACTAACACCATTATGGAGTCATGCTCTTTCACAGTTCTGGGCAGCCCTGAGCCTAGTGATAAAATCAACTAATACCATCTCCCACTTCCACTTAGGAATGGGAATTAGCCGAAGCAAGCTAGTTGTATGTTGATGCTCAGGCTTCATCTGTTGGCATTCCAAACATTCAACTATGTAATTAGCCACTTCCATTTAAACCTAGCCAATAAAATCACTTTTTACTTTCTGTTAAAGTTTCATGGTACCCAGGGTGACTAGTTGTTGTGGAGGTAAATCCCCTTTACGGACAGAGGCGATCCCTACTAGCCCAAACCGGGTCTAGCAACAATCGTTCATGCTATAGTGCAGGTTCCTAATTGCAAATAAACCAACTAGTGATGAAGGCCTACCTGGAATCCAACGTTGTTGCTTGTATAAGAGGTAGCACTCCCGTTCCTTAGCTCTGGCAGATCACGATCCCCACGATCTCCGTGATAGGACACCTGCACACGCGAGAAACAAAACAAACACAAGCGTAAAATCCAGTATATGCAACTATATGTCAATCAGAAAGGACATAACTCATCATCATAAAAAACAACAAGAGTGGAACCATAACCAATAGTCGTTTATTATTAATCAATCAAAGGAAGAATACAACCATAGTTCTGACGCTGAATTCTCCTTCGGCGGGTCACTAGCAGAACACGTCTCGAAAAGCCTGTCAAGGATGGGACAAACCTCTCTCTTCGGATCTTGACAATAGTCTCCTTGCTTGGATTCGGACTTAAGGGAATTATGGAGGCTCTTGCAGCATAAGGCTCTTGGGAATTTGGGAACTTGAAGACTAGCTTGCAATGGAGATGGGCAAGCTTTTATAGATGGAGGAAGGGGAGTTGGGATCCATATAATCATGGGATTGGCCCTATCCTCAAGGAAGCTTCCATGAGAGGTGGAAAACCACTTCCTCTACATGAAAATCCAGAGCCAAACCTCCCAACTCAAGATAGATACTAGTTCATGAATTGGTTAGGACGAAACTTTCGCCATTTATTTTTAAAAAACACCCCTTAAATTGGCTGGCGCGAGTGCGACTCTGGGACAGAGCGCCAATTGGCGCGACCTCTTTAAAGGATTTTCCCCATTGACGCGGGTACTGAACTGTCTGCCCGCGCCAATGCAAAAAAGGGCCATTTTTAGGGTTTTTCACAAGGAGATGTCTTCAGGGAAATGAAAGCTCTTGTTCAGAGGGATGTCATGAAATTGGTTTCAAGCCATGTCACTGCTCACAGGTCACGAAATGAGCCCTCCAATGTGCGGGACGGGGATTTCAGGGACGGTGAAATTACTGTGTAACAGATGCCCCCTAAAGCATGAGGCCCGAGAGAGAGAGAGAGGTGAAATGCTTTACGAGAACGTGTCCAACTAAAAACACCACCGTCGGAAAACCTGCGTAGAGAAGTACAACTGATGTCTCAAATACATGATATATATGTGGTATGGGCGCAGCCATCCATAACAGAGTATGCAATAATCCAAATCCAAGGCATGGACGCAGCCATCCAATCAGGATCGATAAATAGACTCAGGTATGGTCGCAGCCATCCAGTAAGTGAGTCATGTAACCAATCATAATAATCCACAAAATCGCAGCCTGGATTACAACAGACACAATCCAGGGTCTTGCGCTCCATCTCGACCCGAACACAGTACAAGTCCAAGCATGTGAATAAATGGGCTGAAGTCGAACATGTGAGAACATCGTATGATTACCAGCCAATGATGAAAGTTGTTAACAGACGCGAGAGGTACCACCAATAATGATGATGGCCCTCAAGGTACTACAGGTACAATCTACGGCATGTGAATCATTGAGCTGGCGTCGAACACTCGCAGAATCACTCGATCGGAGGTCAATGATAAAAACCTCGCGTCGAATGCGAAGAACTCGCCATTGAGGCATGCAAGCTCCAAGGTACCAGAAGGGAGTCTCTGGATCAGCTTCCCGGATAATGAGCTGGATTCGACAGGAAGTGATCTTGATCGAAGGTGGGCCATAGTGTTTCCCACATCATCGACACGAGATAGAGGAACATAATTTCTTTGTGAATTAGGATCGGATGAGAATAAGAGGAAGGATAAAATTTGCAGAGGTCAACTTCTCTTGAACATATTGGCGGCACGACAGTGGATTTGGAAGTATTTGACATAAAAAGATCCAAGGTCATGATGACGAGGCAAAAGAGTAGATGAGAGGTCAAAGGGATCACCCAACCCCATGGGCAGTGAGGGCGAGACAGAGTGTCCCTAACCCAACCTTGAGCCTGAATAAAGTGCATGTTCAAGAGCTTGATATCACACAACGGAAACCACAGCAATCGTCTTACGGTTCCATTTTTTCCCCGCCATTTCTGGCGAGTACCCCAATAATTTCTGATAACAAGCTTGAATGGGATAGCATATGCTTGTGATATAAGTCCATCCTAGTACCTTTAACGAGCCCTAGGAAGGAGAGACTCGAGTAGCGTCATAATGACTGAATCCGATGTCATCAAGGTTTAACGAGTCTGAAAAAGGGAGAACTCGGCGTCTTTTCATGTTTAGAGAGTTTGAAAAGAAAAATGAAAAGTAAACTCCAATGGTCCCTTTTCGTAAATAGTTCCTCACATCCGAAAAGGTAGAAAACTATGTCTGAGAAAACCTTCTAGTCGTGATAGGCTAGGGTATTCCTTTTTCGTAAATAATCTATCCCAGCCCGAAAAAGGGGTAAACGTATATTAGATAGATATCAACTAGATAGATGTCGTTTCGCAGCCACTTTAACGAGATCAAAACAACAAGGGCCTCGGCAATATTTTCATGTTTAGAGAGTCAGAAAAGGGCTGAAAGATGACTCCAAAATGACTTTTTTGTGTTTTTACCGAGTCTAAAAAAGTATAAAATACAACTCGTTTCACCGTTTAAGTTGCGTAAAAAAAACTTGTCGCTACACACAAAGGCAAGTGTAAAATCCATTTTCGACAAAATACATTAAAATATTAATAAAAATTGACTTTTAAAACCTAATGAGATTTCAAAAAGTTATAAATAAGTCTCAAATGGTAAAAACAAAATTACTTTTACTATTTACCTCATAGGAGAGCAACAGTGGTCTGTTTGTGTGCGAACTTCTGACGGAGATTGCGACTGATCCAGGCTACCATTTAGATTCCCGTTCATTCCAGGTAAGAGGCGCTTCCCTGTACTCCATTTTAATCCATTTTTTATAGTTTTCCATTTCTCATTAGACTTCTGTGGAGAATTTTTTTAAATTTTAGGGCTTCGCCCATTGGTGCAGGTATCGGGCACGGACCCGCCCCAATCGTGACGTGGATTTCCGCTTTAAATTTCCGATTTGTGAGTAGATTCCGTGGTTCCAAGCTTGTATTAAAGATCTAATCAAGGGTTTTTGACCATGTTGATGTAGGCAACCGAGCAAAATGGCTATCGAATGGAAAGAGAGGGAGCATGGGGAAGAGGATGAACAGGCTATGGAGAATGAGACTTGTATGAATGCCCTCAAAAACTGTGGGCTTAAGAAATTCTTCCTAAAACCTTACCTATGAGCTCAACCGGAGCTCCTGCAATACTTGATCAACATATGGGACGAAAATGAACAAGTGTTCAAGCTGCGGGACCAAGTATTAGAACTCGAGGTTTATGACGTATATTTCATAACCAGACTGTCGCGCAGAGGTCCGGTGCCCGTCCTAATAGGCAGTAGACCATCTGGAGAGAAGATGGAACAGGTGATGGCAAGAGTGTGCCGAGGGGCACGACTGGGATCGGGAAACGGCAAGGTAGATATCCATGCTATCCTTGATCTAGCACTTAGAGTGGTGCTACATACCATCACGCGGGCTGTGGGGTCGCAGGCACCGCACGAGGCAACCAAGGCCCAACTCCTCCTAGCTGCTAAGTGTATGAATCCGAAACTATTTGATTGGGCTACTGCAGTGACAACAAATATGAAAAGACAGCTCACAAAGTGTAAGTAGGCCAAACTAAAATAGTTTGGCTACGGTTCCATCTTGGTATCGTTCATCCTGGAACAACTACCTATCTTTCAGGGCCAAGGGGCCATAGTAGCCGAGCCGGTACCACGAGAGCCGAGGATGGCTCGCTGGGCAGCACTGATGCCCAGATCAGGAGGAGGCCAACAGATGTCCTAGAGGCCGGAGTTTTTTGGATGGTTATGGCGCCAGTTGATTATGGTAGAGGATTGGCCATATGCAGGGACTGATTTCACTAGAGACCTAGACCTTCCACTCCCGGAGGGAGATGACTGGGACGAGGAGTTGGGTATGATCTTCTTTTTTATTTTTATGTTTTATGATTTTTTTTGGTAATACATGCCCATCCTAATAACATTTTTATGTGTATGCAGATGTCGGCCCAGAGGGACCTGCCGGTATGTCTCCTATTTCATGGAGAACTCAGCCCGCAGCTGACCCTCAAGCGGAGGGTGCCGAGGGGGGAGAGTTGGTCCAGAACCTCGAGGGGATCGCCCGGGGGATTCCAAACTACGCCCGGCTGGCAGATGTTCCACTAGCATACCAGAGACATACGGTGGGAGTGCCTAGTCGCCTCCACCGTCTTCTGAGATGCTTAGTGCGTGCGGTGACTTGTTATCATGAGCACCACGCAGATTAGACACCTAGGGCTTATTTCATGCATATTTTTTGAGAGACATGTCGTCTCCGGATGTATTAAGATGAACATGTGTATTTTTTTATTTTATGTGACACACACTATGTAAACATTTCAATACATACATACATACATATATATATATATATATATATATATATATATATATATATATATACCTATTTCTGGATGGATCTTTTACATGTGATGATGTTTTGTTTATAAATTGCGCAAATGTCTATCTAAAACCAAATTAGCTACTGCATCCGTTAATGTATTCATATGTCTGGGTATGTGTTGATATGTAATATAGTCAAAATTCCTTTCCAGTAAACGAATACGCAGATACAGATGTAAAATGGATGGGTTTCTGACTGAATAATGACCATTAAGTTGTGATACTACAAGTTGTGAGTCTAGATACACAAGTAATTCATGGATACCAAGGTTTACAGCCTCAGTTAATAATTCTAACACAACACTATATTCCGCGATGTTATTTGTAGCACGTCCCAGACACACACCTTGCAGGTTGACCAACTCACCAGCAGGATCGTAGATTACCCAGGCTACCGAAGACAGATTCCTGGTACTGCGGGAGGCACCATCCATGAAACCAACAAACTGATTGATGGACATCTGCACAATCAGGAAGACCCGATCAGCAGAAATATGTTTACATCACAAACCACACCACACATGCACACAAATGAAAATACACACCTATGTACACACACCACACCAAAAATCACTTCAAGAGTAGTATTTTTTGAGGTACAACCCATTTCTGGGCTGCGCCAGCGGAACTCCTTCATAATCAATGAGCTCATAAGCCCCATTTTTCAATACTCGTTTTACTATATAGGGCCCATGCCACATGGGTTGGAGCTTTCCTGCCCCGAGTTTGTCGTGCGCTTGGTCGTATATGAGAACAAGGTCCCCTTAGACAAAGGAACGTGGAGAGACAGATTGATCAAAGTGTGCTTTGACCCGCTTTTTCTGTGCTTCAAGGACTAAAGCAGCCAAGCGGCGGGTTTCATCCAACCGTTCCAAATACAAGAGATGCTCTTCTTCGGGAGAAGTGTCGGGTAAAAGTTCCACAGCTAACTTCAAAGAAGGAATTTCACATTCAACCGGAAGAGTTGCTTCCAGACTGTACACCAATTGGAAAGGTGTGAATCCAATTGCATTCTTTGCTGACGTCCGGTAGGCCCAAAGAGCTGAAAACAGTTGGAGATGCCAATTGGATTTATGAATACCAACTGTCCGTTGAAGCACTGTGACCAAAACCTTGTTCACAACCTCAACCTGGCCATTTCCCTGGGGGTAATATGGCATTGAGCTATCGTGTCGTAAGCCCAATCTTGATGTTAGCTCGGACATCATGTAATCTCAAAAATGGGTACCATGATCGGTAACAATGGCTTGAGGGACCCTGAAACGTGCAATAATATGGTTGAAGATAAATTGGGCAGCTATCTTACCGTCGACAGCTAGTGTAGGCATCGCTTCGGCCCACTTCGTAAAGTAGTCTACGATGACGATTATATACGCATGCCCCCCGGCCGAATGAGGGTTACATGTCATAAAATCTATGCCCCATTTCGCAAAAGGGTCGACGGTAATAACAGGATGCAAAGGGAGAGGCGACGCGCGCATCTTGCGCTGAAAGACCTGGCACGCGTGAAATTTACAGACTGCTACGATACAGTCTTTGAATATTGACGGCCAGAAGTAACCTGCTTGCAGAATTTTCTAGGCAGTGGCATATCCGGACATATGACTGCCACAGGCACCACTGTGGCAGTCATTTAGGACCTTTTCAGCCTCTTCCAGGGTGAGGCACCGGCGGAGCACCGAATCTACTCCAACACGGTATAAAGTATCTCCTACTATACAGTAGGGTTGAGACTGATGCTGAATCCGACGTCGGGCATCTTTATTCAACTCAGACCGAAACGTCGAGGTCTGAAGATACACAATAATATCTCCATACCATGGGTCGCGAGTGCTGATAAGGAAAAGAGTTTCGTCCGGGATATGATCCTCGGAATAAGATGGGGTGGAGTCCGTCGGGAGCGAGCAAATAAGATCTGCAAAAACCAGTGATTTGGTCGACTTAGCAGTGGTGAATTCTAAGTCGAATTCCTGAAGGATAATGATCCATTTGGAGTATTTTCCCCCCAATAATTGTCGAGAAAGAATATATGTCATGGGGTTGCAATCCGAAACCACGGTTGTTGTGCGCAACAGGATGTAGTGGTGAAAGCGTTGCACAACGTGTACTGCAGCTAACGCCAGCTTCTCGACGTGAGTATAACGTGTTTATGTGTCGAGAAGGTTCCGTGACAGATAATAAACAACATGTTCATTTCCATCATCTTCATCCTGCACCAAAACCATAGCTATGGTGCTAAACGTGGCGGCGAGATACAAAGTGAAATCACAGTGATAGTTAGGAGGAAGAAGCAAAGGAGCATTAACGAGTAATGTCTTAAGCTTCTCAAAGGATTGTTGAGAAATTTCGTCCCAGTGGAAGGGAACATTCTGCTTTAAGAGACACGTGAATCCTTTGGCCACCTCTGCGTAGTTCGGGATAAAGCGTCGAAGGAAGTTAGCTTTTCCCTGCAGACTCTGAAATTTATATAACGAGGAGGGTGATGGGAGATTGATGATAGCCTCGACCTTTAAAGGGTCAAGGAGAATTCTGTCTTTGGAGACTATGAATCCCAAAAGACGCATTTATGAGGATTAAGCCTAATATTGTAGCGCCTACAGCGAAGGAAAATATGGCAGAGGTGTTCAGGGTGGTCCTCTCACCTAGCTGAGTGAGCTGGCAAGTCGTCCAGATAAGGCTGAACGATATGGCGTATGTCGTGGAAAGCGTAAGACATCGCACGCTGGAAAGTGGCTCCAACGGTCTTCAAGCTGAACGGGAGTTTTTTATAAGCGAAAGTACCCCACGGACAGATGAATGCAATCTTGTGTTGATCCTCGGGTAGAATGTTTATCTGATTGTACCCAGAGAAGCCGTCCATCAAGGAATAAATCTCACTCCCAGCACATTTGTCGATGATTTGGTCTATAAAAGGAGTGGGATAGTTGTCCTTAGGACAGGCGTGATTAATATCGCGATAATCAACACAGACTCTGATAGTCCCCTACTTCTTATCTACAGGGGCAATGTTGGAGACCCATTCTGTGAGAGGAATCGGGTAAATAAAGCCCACGTTAAGAAGTTTTTCAACTTCTGCTTTAATGGCAGCGGCTTTGCGAGGGTGCACCGGGCGTAGGCATTGGCGCACGGGTTTTGCACCAGGATAGGTAGGAATCTCGTGCACTACTATGCTGGGATCAATCCCGGGCATTTCCTTATAGGACCAAGCGAACACGTATCTGAATTCTCGAAAAAGATCGGTATAGACTCGTATCTCATCAGGAGAACAAGTCACTCCCACGTGCATGTTCTCAACTATCCCCAGTTTAACGGAGATGTTGATTGGAATGGTTTGAGTGATGTTGCTCAGGTTTCCCTCTGAAAGCACCTCATGTGTCAATATGGGCGTCTAGAGAGGTGGAGTGGGAACCTGAGATGCAAAACGCTCCAGACAATCTGACATTTCCCCCAAGCTAGGCATGAACGAGGAACGATGATGTCCATCGCTCCAAGGCAGCTCCTCAAGAGACATTGTTTCAACAATGGCTTCATCAGAACGAAAAATCTCTTTGAGAGGATCAGGCGAGTCGGCCTCACCGAGCCAGGGGGATTATGAATAGATGTCTAAAGCCATGCTCAAACGAGCATGCTAAGGAGGGGGAGGATCAGATGCGGCGACGATTTCACAGTAGTTAATCTCTATTGGAGTTAAGGGAATCGATTCTCCAAACTCAGTCACCTGCTCAGGCATAGGGATGAGCCATGGGTCGTCAGATCTAGAGATCAGGTTAACTTGAGCGGTGTGCGGTGGTGGTGCGGGAAAAATACCCATGAGGACGGGGTCTTTGAAGAGACCGGGCCCTACACTATCAGGGGGATTTGGGATCTGATCCACGTATGGAACGTTGTTCTCAGAGGTGGAGGTGAAGAAAGACAACTGATCCACAGTAACGATTTTGCCCTCGTGAGGGAACTTAATAAGTCGAAAGAGGGTGGACGACACGCCTAACATGGCATGAGTCCAGCTGCAGCCGAGAAGTATATTGTAGTTAAGCTTGGCGTCAACCACTTCTACTTCTACGTTGACTATCTTCCCCTGTAAAGTAATCGCTAGACTCTCGAGAACACCCAGGGGTTTGGATTCCTGACCATCGAATGCCTCTAGGGCATTGGGAGACGATGAAAGGGCCAGAGAGCCAATGGCCTTCCAGCAAGCGGACGACATGACACAGGTAGAAGCACCTTCATCCACAACGGCCCTATGGATGTTAAGACCGTTGATCCCGACTTGAATAACAAGAGCGATCTGATGTGGAAGTCGGGGGGTGAAATTTTCTAAGTCAAAGGTGAGAAGACTAGAATCAGCAGGATCGATTCCACCGATTGCAGATAATAAAGCTTTCCATTGCGAAGGACAACTTTGAAGAACTTCCAATGCAGACATGGCAGAAGGCGCCTGTGCCAGATCCTCAACAATATTGTAGTGCTGAGCGGCACGGGCATTCGGATTGTAGGAAGACTTTCGTAAAACACCTTTAGAAGGTGGCCTCACAACAGGTTCAGCAGTAGGCTTCTCAATTTCCAACGAACCGGAGACAGGTGGGGGAGGTGGACCATCCGCAACTGCCTTCCCCGGTGCCTGACGCGATTCGTTGTAATCCTTCGAACGCATAGCAATAGAGATAGGTGCAACACCATTCATCATAAAGACCTGGGACCCAAATGGTGCAGATGGTGAAGGTTGTTCAACCATCTGGGTCTGCTGAGACGGGAACGGTTCTTTAAGAACTTCCGGAGTCCCTTTGGATCCTTTTAGAAGTTGACTAAATTCATATCGTCGTGGAAAATCTTTTGTATAGTGATCTCCTTCACAAATGAGGCAGGGGTACTTCAGTTTGCGTTGGGAACCGTCCTCGGTACGAGGTTTGGACTCTGGCTTTGGGGCGTCGGATTTAGATTTTCCTTTGCCCTTCTTTTTCCCTTTGGAGGCTTTCTCCGTAGGATTGGCCTGAACGACATTAACCTCTGCAGTTTTGCCAGAATCGGAAGGGGCGAGAGGAGCAGAATTATTGGATGAGTTGGACTTCTGCTTCCCATTCGAAGATTTCTTCGAATTCTGAGACACAGAACCAATAACACCATCGACCGCTGGGGTAGGTGGAGCTTTAGAGGTTCCAGACTGTGGAGCATCAGGAAAAATATCATACAGCGTGCCGGACTGTGAGTATACCAGATCCAGATATTGGGCACGCGCTATGGCTTGTTCTTCAGTCACACATACTCCCATATCAATATATTGGGCGATTTTGTTAACGAAGGATGTGGTGAACCAATGAGTTAGTATCTGATCAGGTATATGGAACTTGATCAGTCTACGACAACGTCGCCACTCATGAATGTGATCAGAAATGTGGGTGGCTTTGTCCTGCTTCAAAGAAGTCAGGAGGTGCGTCCCGGCTTCGTAGCGAACCGGTAACTGAAAGTGAGTTAGAAAAGCCATGGCTAACGTATTGAAATCTTGAAAGATGCCACGGGGTAATTCAATATACCAATTAGCTGCAGCGCTAGTCAAAGTGCGCTGGAAGAGGCGTAGACGAATTGAATCATCCACCCAAGAGTTGAACGAACACCAAAGATGGTAGGTCATCACATGAGCTTGGGGGTCCTCCCCAGCTTTACCCTCAAACTTGGGGCAATCACCAGGCACCTTGGTAGGAACCGGAGGCCAATAAGGATTATGCAGAATTGGATCATTCGTTAATTTCGAAACATCCGGTAACTCCAAGGTAGCCAGAAATGGCAATGGTGGATTAGACGGCATACCTGGCCCTGGATAAGGACCAGTACCTGTACTCCACGCTGGTTGGGAATATCCTTGCCCCCATGGGTTCTGTCCCACAGGATTCTGACCGTAGGGGGTATAGGTCGTATAACCAGCCTGATTCGGTTGTTGGTAACCAGCGTACAGGGGTTGATAACCAGAGTATGGACCCTGATTATGAGTCGGCCCTGTGTAAGCAGCATTTGGATTCGGATGCTAAGTATAGGTGTAGCCGGGTTGTTGAGGACGATAGTTAGAACCTTGGGGCTGGCTATAATTCGGTCGGTATTGACCATGAGAATAGTATCCGCCTTGAGGTTGAGTGGGCTGCTGATAGGTGGGACCTTGCTGAGCCTGATAATTAGGGTGCAGCGGTTGATTTGGCTGCGACATCGAATAAGTCGGCTGTTGTGCAGGGTTAATAGGATGTATAGGTTGTCCTGGTTGAGCAGGCTGACCTGGCTGGTCGGGCTGCCCTGGGTTAACAGGTTGACCCGGATGGACAGGTTGTGTCGGTTGCGCAGGTCGACCTGGCTATTGAGAAGCACCAGGTTGTACCGGATGAACTGGTTGGCCTGGAGGTGGAACACCAAGTTGCGCCGGATAGACCGGTTGGCCTGGTGGAGGTACACCAGGTTGTGCCGGATAGACCGATTGTCCCCGTGGAGGAATGGAGCCAGGTGGTGGTTGGTAACCAGTTTCACCTGCAGCAAGACCATAAGATGGTCCTGGCTAGTGTGCAACGTTTGGATTAACAGGATACTGAGGTTGCATGGGTTGAGAAGGTTGGACTTGCCCCCACAGACCATATACCGCCCGTGCTGTACTTACCGAGGCCGCATAGGCTGACCACAGTCGGGACATCTGGCACGACGATGTCCTCTAGAAGGCCGTGACTCGGCAGTCATGAAGATAGCTGTTGGCCCGTGCGTTGGCCTTTGAAAAGTGTTCCCTTCCTCATGGTTATATGGACAAACCACCGGGTTATGTGGCAAAAACTCGGGGTACAAGGTGAGCCTCCTGCGTGTAAATGTAAAAATGTCCCCGTGTTCACTACACTGACAGGTAGAAAAGCATACACTAAGCAGACCATCCTCGGCATACGTTAAAAACACGGCAGTTTGGGATTCTGGAGAGGTTTTATTCAGTCCCTTGTATTCGCTCGTTAGACAACCGACACTTCCTGGTGAGATGGAGCCCATGCGCGCTATATAGACGTCTTCAGGAGGCGGCACAGCCCTCGTGGAGTGTGCCGTGACTGCGGGTGCAGATGAGGCCACATAGACAGTGGGCTGAACGGGTACAGAAGTGACTTGAGGAGATGACGTGACAGGTGTCTGAGGAGACATCCCCAATGAAGGAACCACTGGCCTCGTAGAAGGAGCTGATACCCCCATAGAGGTTGCGGCGGCAATGATCTGACCCAAGGATCTATACCCTGCTGGTAATGAGGGACCAGGTGATGACATAACAGCTGGTTCAGGGTTGTCTCCTGGAAATAATCTTTGAGGAAATAACTGGTAATCTTCACCGGACGTGGGGATTTCCTCACTGGATTCACTCATGTTTGAGCCTTCTGCTAGATCTCGTAATAGACGGTGAGGACTAGGAGGAATAACAACAGCTATAAAAGGAGAACCCGATGTAAGAGAAGGGAAATATTCCCCTACTCCCAATCCAAACCAAGGGTTGGAAAAGGGCCAATTGACCTCAACTGGTCCTCCAAAGGGCTGCTCAGATAGAACCGGTCCCCCGTCAGGAAACTCGGAAACAATGGGCTACTGTGGTTCAGCAGAGGATTGGGAAACCTCTTATTAATCGTCTGTATATGGACTACCAGTAGACGAAACAGAAGGTTTTGCCACTGTGGTAGTAACGACAAGAGAAAAAGATCAAACACACACACGGGCTGAAAAAAGAGTCAAGACACACAATCAAACAACCAACAAGCAAAATCTAACAGGGCGTGTGATCGCGGGTGTTTTGTTTTACCACATTGAAACTTAGAAACTTTACCGTTTCATGTTTTAAGAGTCGAGAAACGGCTGAAAGGTGACTCTATCTCTTTCAGTTTTGAAGTAAGCGTGAAAGGACAAGCGCTTGGTGATCCTTTCAAATTTAAAGAGTCAGAAAAGATCAAATGACTACTCAGGAATACTAGGCAAAGGGTGTACCAAATAATTGTGAACTGCAATATACACCTTGCTTTCAAAATGAAAGAGAAATCAACCAAGGACTTAACGTACGTGCAGGAAATCTACCTGAATGCTGTGTCCGGTGTATCACGGGTATAGGGCGGCAGACTCGGCTTCTTGTGGATAAAGGATAGAAACCTAGTGGAGTCTCCCTTTATATACGCGACAGTACGGGGAACACAAGTCCATACTAGCGCTGTCTAAAGCCAAGAGGCGAACGACAGCTACTAGGTTTAAAGGCGCCGGAACATGTCTCTAGCCTAGACCTCTAAATGTTGCGTTAATGTTTCAATGCGGCCTTAGTGTAAATTGAGTAAATTTTAAGGTTTATCTTCAATTACGTTTCAGTTTTCAGGCCCTAGCGAATGTAATGTCTCAAAATCTCCTAAATGCACTCTATATGCCACAGTATATCATTTCATTCGATGAAAGCTATTTATGAGAGAGTTGAGAGCTTTTCACACAATAACGAAATGAACAGAAAACAACCAATGATATCTCTAATGCAGCTAATGAAAACTAAAAAAAAATTCGTTCAAAGTTACCAATCACTAATAACACCGAAAAGATCTAATTCACATTAACTAATGAAGAGAAAAAGAGATTTTTTATATTTTCAATATTTCAGAGCAAAGTGCGCTAAAAAATGAAAACTAATGCGAGAGAAATTTGAGAAATGATGACAAGAGGGGAAAACAAGAAAATTCCACTCAATGCAAACGTACAATCAGTCCTCAAATCAACAAAAAGTCCCTCAAAACGAAAAGAATCCCAAAGACTCCAAATGAGCCGTGTAATCTAGGCCCAAAACGAGACAAGGCGGAATTCGAATGAAGAAGGAAACAACCACTCAAACAACGCAATGAGACAATAGAAAACCACCAAACGAATGCAAAGAGGCAATCACAAGATTGACTGAACCGATAGAGACCAAAAACTCCCAAGGGAGGCTTGACACACAATAGCACCTAGATGACCTAGGGCTAGAATGCAAAATCGATGGAAATGGGCAAACAACCAAAGGATGCAGGTAACAGTCAGTCAATCAAGGCTCCAAAACACTCAAGCAGTGGAAAAATCAAGACCAAACACATAGATCAGGCTCAGGAAGCTCAAGACTGAGCAAACCCTAGTACCTCACAGGATTGGCGCAACTATGAGGCTGAAACTAGCGCCAGAGACGAATTGGCACGGGTAATACACAAGCAACATGTGCCAATGGGCTCGACTGTCGAGCTAAAAAGCGCGCTAGTCGAGTTTTTCAGACAAAAATAAAAAAGAGCAATCCAACAAGCAAACCAGTGATGACCGAGCTATCAAAAACCCAAATTCACAGAAAGAACCAGCCCAAAAGCGCTGATCAAGCAAGGAGGATCAAGAATCAACCGAAAAGACAAGACAATGCTCCAAGTGTTCAGTTTACAAACTAAACCGGAGATTGACTGAAGCAGTTTTGATCTACTTCGTAATTGCAAAGCAAAAGCGTTTCGAAGGCTATCTGGCTAACTTCAGGCTCCGTCTATAGCTCATAAAGTAAACAAAAACAAGCTAACAATCCCTAGTGGAGTCGCCAATTTGTTGTGGAGGTAAATCCCCTCTACGGACAAAGGCGATCCCTACTAGCCCAGACTGGGTCTAGCAACAATCGTTCACGCTATAGTGCAGGTTCCTAATTGCAAATAAACCAACTAGCGATGAAGGCCTACCTGGAATCCAACGTTGTTGCTTGTAGAAGAGGTAGCGCTCCCGTTCCTTAGCTCTGGCAGATCACGATCCCCACGATCTCCGTGATAGGACACCTGCACACGCGAGAAACAAAACAAACGCAAGCGTAAAATCCAGTAGATGCAACTATATGTCAGTCAGAAAGGACATAACTCATCATCATAAACAACAACAAGAGTGGAACCATAACCAATAGTCGCTTATTATTAATCAATCAAAGGAAGAATACAACCATAGTTCTGACGCTGAATTCTCCTTCGGTGGGTCGCCAGCAGAACACGTCTCGAAAAGTCTATCAAGGATGGGACAAACCTCTCTCTTCGGATCTTGACAATAGTCTCCTTGCTTGAATTTGGCCTTAAGGGAATTATGGAGGCTCTTGCAGCATAAGGCTCTGGGAATTTGGGAACTTGAAGACTAGCTTGCAATGGAGATGGGCAAGCTTTTATAGATGGAGGAAGGGGAGTTGGGATCCCTATAATCATGGGATTGGCCCTATCCTCAAGGAAGCTTCCATGAGAGGTGGCAAACCACTTCCTCTACATGGAAATCCGTAGCCAAACCTCCCAACTCAAGATAGATATCAGTTCCTAGATCAGTTAGGACGAAACTTCCGCCATTTATTTTTAAAACCCCAATTGGCCTGACAGTGCGACTGGGGATGTAGCCGCCAATTGGCGCGACCTCTCTTAGTTCTATTGGCGTGGGCATCAATCCACCACTGCCAATGTGGTCAGCTTTTAATTACAGAGCCCAGATGTGGAATGAAAGTTCTATTAAGAGGGATACCATGGAGTGGTTTAAAAAAAACACTGCTTCAGTCACAACTATTGCTTTTATTATGACCTAGATGCAGGACGATGGCAATCATCAGGTACCACTATACATGTAGACTGTAGGTGATCAGGCAATACCATGTCTCTACAGAATTTCCTATAAAATTATTTAGTTCATTGTTGGCACATCTAGCACGTAAATTCTACCTTTATATAAAATAATATCTTCTTAGCCCATGTCATAATCTCGATATTTCAGCTATGTTGTACCTTGTTGTATATTATTGTTAATCTACGTATATTTTTGGCCCACTTGTCCAACTTGTAAAATCTTGCTATTCGAATTTGTTTCACATCTGCTAATTTTCGTTGCATGCATAACATGCTCTCTTCGGTTGAGTGCATCAACCCCTCGATTTTATTTTCCCTTAAGGTATTTAATTTCAAAATCATACTCGGCTAGTAATTCCAACCACCTGATTTGTCATGAAGTTAAATTTGGTTTCTCAAATAAATGTTGCAACCCATAATTATTGGTCTACAATTCAAATATACGGCCCATAATATAATGCTTCCACATTTTAAGTGCATGAATAATAGCTATAAGCTCTAAGTCATGGGAATCATAATTCTTCTCATGCTCCTTTTTTTAGATTTGTAACAAATTCCTTGTCTATTTTGCATGAGCACTCCACCTAGACCCTATTTGCATTAATCAACGCATGCCAAAAAAACCACATTCAGATCAACAATTTTTAATACTTGAGCTTTGGTCAACAAATCTTTCAAATGTTGAAACGTTGCATCAAAATCAGGTGACCATGCAAATTTCACACCCTTTTTCTGCAATGAAGTAGTCATATGTGTTATCCTATAAAATCCTTCAATAAATATCCTGTATTAACCTACCAAGCCCATGAAAGACTAGATTTTTGTAACATTCTTCGGTGTTGGCCATTCACTGATATCTTTTATTTTCTCTAGATCCACAACTATTTCATCTTTTGAAATAATATGACCCAAGTAATGAATTTGTTTTTGGTAAAAATATCATTTACTCAGCTTAACATACAATTATTTCTCTCTGAGTACTTGCATAACCAGTCTCAAATGTTTTTAATGCTCCTCTTCAGAATTAGAATATATATTAAAATATAATCCATAAAAATAATGAAAATTTTTCCTAGATATTCCCTGAAAACTTCATTCATTAAACACATAATGACTCTTAGTGCATTGGATAAACCAAAAGGCACCACAATGAACTCATATAGCCCATAATGAGTTCTAAATGATGTTTTACTAATATCCTCTTCCTTGATCCGCAACTGGTGATATCCCAATATTAGATCAGTTTTATAAAATATTTTTGCCCCACAAAGTTAATCGAAGAGATCATCAATTCTCGGAAATGGATATTTATTTTGTATAGTAACTTTGTTTAATTGCTGGAAATCAATACATAAATTCAAAGTTCCATCTTTGTTCTTAACAAAAAGAATTGGGGCACCCCACAGTGATACATTGGGGCATATATGTCCATTTTTCAATAATTCTTCTAACTGCATCTACAACTCCTTAAGCTCATGAGTACTCATTCTACATGGTGTATTAGACACTAGAACTACTCCTGGCACTAGATCAATAGAAAATTTAACATTCCTCCTTGGAGTCAATTTGGGTATCTCTACAAATACATCAACAAATTCATGTAGCATTGGGTAATTTTCTAAAGTATATTACGGATCCATGTTTGTTTCCTCCATATGGACTATAAGGATTAGCATCCTTTCCTATGATTTTTATTTAATTGCATAGTTGATACCTCCCTAGTGGATATTGGCCTGGGAATCCCTTGAACCCGACTTTGTTGTCCCTCATCATCGATACAAATAAAATATTTGTTGTAACAGTCAAGTAGTGCATGGTGTTTCTCCAACCAATCCATGTCAATCAAACAATCATACGACCCTAGTGAAATTACATTAAAATCAGCTATTTTCCTTATCCCGTTCATCTCAGTTAGGCATTCTCTGGCCAATTTCATGAATTTTCTCTTCGTACCTGTAGCTAGTTATACTAACCAAAATTTGGAATGTTTGGAATTCTTCAACTTAATTTTTAAACCATATTCACATCAATATAATTATGGCTAGCTCCATAATCAATTAAAATAATAATGGGTTGATTAGTAATCTTACCTTCAACCTCTACCATATTTGCTAGATATTCCGCTTGTTGGTGATCCAAAGATGTATAAATTTTGGGCATTCCCCTGCCCATAACTTCCAAAATAGTTATTGCATGTATGTTGTGCACAATCCTCATCTTTTTTTCCAAGGAAAAAATTTGTAATTTTTCATTATATATATGCAAAATTACATGTTGTATCAGTAACAGATACATCTATGCATAGATCATGTAAGAACTAGAACTCTAGCGAGTCATATATCATCATTTTACATAAGTGTCTTTTGAAAACAGTAAAAACATGTAAACAATCATATCTACAAAAAGACAAAATATAAGCAGTATGATCAAAAAAGTCTCCAAAAAGTGCAGTTTTCTTAGACTGCTCCCTGACCCTCCATATCCTCTATGAAAGTTCTATGATAATATTGATATTCCTGTTGTCCATCTTGTTCAAAAATGAGCCATTGACCCCAAGCTAGCTGTGATGCTTCTTTGGATGATTGATCAGCCACTTGGTTCCTCTTCCTGTAAATAAGAGTAACAATTATGAAATTAAAATAAGCTTTAAGAGCCATAACTTCATCCAGCAATGATCTAAGAGTATGAACATGACAGAGAGCAGCATTGTTAAACTAGTTAATAATGACTTTTGAATCCCCAAATATCTGAATCATGTTGCAGCTTTTCTCTCGGGCAAAGGTGAGGAGAAGTATGAGACTGTCGAGCTCTGCGTAATTGTTGGTCCCTGGGCCTAGTCCCATTTTGATTTTATAGTAGTGTGATTCGGATTTATGGAGTATAGCACCCCCACCACATCCATCCATGTTTGAGGCCCCGTCAAAATAAGCCCAAGGGATGGACTTGTTGATTAATTCAGGAGTGATGTTTCTTCTCTATGTTGTAGGAGAATCGCTCGGGATTGAGTGATAGGTGGATACAATAGTATTGTTGATACTCGCCTAGTCCACCACCGAGCCCTAGAATATTGCTTGATTGCGAGCAAGCCATGTGCCCCAAGCTATCAGGAGGGGGATATTACGCTCTTTTGGGCAGTGTGACGAATGCCACCAATTTGAGCAGGCATCGAGGACCAAAATGCCTTGCCAATTCAGAGTGGAGTCCAGGGACTATGGTCCATATATATCCCTCTTGATAAGGTTCTCCTCCGTTGGTGTACAATTTGTGAGAATACACCACATGAAAAGTCTGGATTTTGGTGGGGCCTTTAATTTCCAAAGATGTCTCCACCACCACTATTTGATTTGTGGTTCCTGTAACTCGCTTAGAGAGGTGTACCCTCCTTTGGAGTGTATCGACCCCTGGGGGATAAGGCCCATAAAAGTTCATCCTCCCTCTCAGTGATCCTGATGTTCGTAGACCGAAGAGCTCTGAGATATTGGTTCTAGGTCAGCTGCCAAATTTCTAGGATATCTAATTCATGGGCCGATTTCCAAGCCTGTGAGATCCAAGTGGAATTGAGATTGTCAGCAATTCGTGAGATGTAGTGAATGCTTGCATATGCTTGATGTTGCCTGATGTCAAATGGTAATTTATAAGCATGTACACAACCCGACCATGAATCCACTCTGGTCTTAACATGCTCCCCTGTTCTGATTCTCCAAGCCAACCCTTTTTTGATGATGTGTATATATTTAGTGATGGCTTGCCATATGATGGATAATCTAGGAGAGTGAAGGATGTGACCTCTGATCCACTCCATTGTGGACCGAGGAGCAATTTACTTATAATAAGTGACCTCTTGCCACAAAATCCTGGTAGTAATTAAGTGCCATCCCATTTTGACAGCCAATGCTGAGGCAAAAAGGTTGAGATCTTTAAGCCCCCATCCCCCCCAGCCTTTGGGTTTTTTAATCCTCTTCCAAGCGATCCAAGAAAAATTCCTTCCATCATGCTTGCCCATCCAAAGGAATCTTTGGAAAATTTGCTGAATTCTAGTTGTCACGCCTTTGGGAATCCAAGCCAAATCCATCCAATAAACCAGGATTACTTCGAGAACAGATTTTATTAGAACAATACTACTTGTTTTAGAAAGCCATCTCTACTGCGAGATGTTAACCCTCCATTCCACTTTTTAAATTAACTAGTTCCAATAATTTATGTAGTAGTCATTAGGTTTCAGGTGAAAGCCGAGGTATTTGATACCATCCACCAATTCGTTGCACTCAAAACGAAAGAGGCCGAGGGCATGTCTGCATTCAAGATCTGAGCATATAACCATAATAATAGTATATTTATTGTGGTTGGGGTCCATACCTATAGATTTTTAGAAAATATTCAGTATATTCAAGAAGTTGGTGTTGTCATGGCATGTACCATCAAGAAAGATGAGGACATCATCAACAAATAGTAGACGAGTCAGTTGAATGAAATCAAATAATTTGACTCCTTTAATGGTCCCTTCTGTCTTTGCTTTTGCTAGAAGGATTGAAAACCCTTCCATAATTAATAAAAAAATTAATGGGGAGAGTGGGCATCCTTGTCAAAGTCCTATACCTGCATGGAAGGAATTAGATGCTGCTCCATTGATAAGTAAGCTAAAAGATGCATTAGTTATACATCCCATTATCCAATTTGTGAAAGAGTGGGGAAAGGAAATATGTAGAAGGATAAGATGAATGTAACACCAATTGGTGCAATCAAAATATTTAGATAAGTCAATCTTGAGAATGGTGCTCTTGAGGATTTTGAGCTTAATGGAATGCAGGACTTCCTGAGCAGTTTCTATCGCTTCATGAATTTGTCTCTGATTAAGGAAGGAAAATAGTTCTTTGGCAATGTGCAGAGAAAGTATAGGCTTAATGCGGGTTGCAATGATCTTGTAAATACAGTTGTAGAGGGATATTTGGCGGTAGTCATTGAAAGATAGGGGTTTGTCAGTCTTAGGTATGAGGGTGATGAATGTGGCGTTGAAGGCATCAAAGACTTGAACAAAGGTCCGACTAGCCTCAATTGGAGAAGATGCTTCCCCATGAAGTCAAAGAAGGTGAGATAGAATTAAATGGGCCATCCATCCGGTCCAGGACTCTTTTCCTTCTTGAACCACTTCAAAACCCCTTCCACTTCCCCCAAGGTGACCGGAACATTAAGAACATCCATGTCATCTTCCTCCACAAATTTGTGCATTGACCAGGAAATATGAAGTATATTAGTAATGTTTCATCCTTGGGATCCCTGTAAATATTTGAGAAATGTCTAATCCCCATATCCACAAGTTGTGCATGGTTCTTTGCCACCCTACCATTCTGATCCTTTAGTTCCGATATGGTGTTTATACTCCTTCCTTTTGCACATTATTGAAATTTTTTTGTATTATCATCTCCGGATTGGAGAAAAATGGCCCTGATTTTGAGCCTCCATTCTTCCTCCTATTTCCTCAGTAGTTTAGCTTTTTCCATTTCCAGAAGTATGAGATGGTCCTTGGTTTCAGAGGATAAGAAGTCGAGACCGTCTGGTCCCATCATATTTCCAAGTTCAGATTCCATTTTCTTTAATGTCTCCTCATCCTGTTGTTTCTTCCCTCTGACCCAACTTATGGTGAGGGTATTTAGTTTATACAAGTTGTTGAAGAGTACATGGTCCATCTCTATATCAAGCCTTTGGTCACAGTGGATCCAATCCTTCTTGACCAAATTATGGAACGCTGGATCCTCCAAACAACTAGAATTTAATGTGAAGGGGAGTGTGGCTTGTGGTTATCCATCAGAATCTCAAGATAGATGGGGGAGTGGTCCGCAGAGCCACCCGCCCCCACCCATTGTTTGGATTTTTCAAACCTGTCAGCCAGGTTGGCCTTGATCATGAATCGGTCCAATATTCTAGCCAGTGCAGCCTCCCTAGTTCTCATTTCCTCCAAGTAGGAATCTTCTTGGGCATAGCCAGATCCAATAGGTCAGCCTCATCAATCATTCGTTCAAAAAAATATGATATGGGATCAGGAACAACATTCGCCCCCTAGGATTAAATAAGGCCTATGGAAAAGTTAAGGTCCCCTCCCATGATTATTTGATCTCCCTTCATAATGGAGGTGGTCATCCACTTGTCCTAGAAATCCTCTCTGTTTTGGTAGGAGCCGTAAAAATTGATAATAAAAAAATGGGCAAGTCAGGGCCAAGAGTGGTAATGTCAGCTCCCAAATCCCCATCCTTTCCCCACCATTTGTTCACCTATATGGTTCTATTGTTGAAACCTATAACACAACCACCAGATCGCCCTCTAGCATCTAGGGTCTAGAATTACAGTCAGGGAGAAATAAGGATAGTAATTTAGCAATGTAATCTCCTTCTCCCAACGTTTCCTGAAGGAGTAGTGTGTCCACACGATTGAGAGCTAAAAGTCGTATGTGGGAAAGTTTTTTGTCAGGACTGGAAAAACCTCTACAGTTGAAAGAGAGAAAAATATGGATCATCAATGCTCCAGGTTTTCTTTGCTCTAAGAACCCTATCAATAGAATTTTGTGTCCCAGATACAACCTCCATACCATCCCTTCTGATGGCTTTAGATAGGGAGGATGGTCTACCTCGCACCGCCTTGGGCTGTGAGTCGTTGATATCAAAATTGAGGTCATAGTTTTGGGAGGATATAGCCCTGGAGGAGGATTTGAGATTGTAATGGTGGCCAACATATTGGCTTGAAGATTCCAAGATGGAAAGGGATGTAGACTCACCAACAAGGGTATGAGGGTTGGGTCGAGAGACAAAAGGAGGGGAAGTTGCAACAAGATAGATAAGGGGATCCAAATTACATCTGATTAAATCTATTTTAGAAGTAATAATAGAATTTACAAGGGATGCAATAGGATTCAAATTTGAATTGAGAGCAAGTGAAATAGTAAGAGGTGTACCCGGGATCAGATTAATGTGCTCCTCCTGGAGATGGGAAGTGCAGGCCTATGCATCTGGAGGTTCATGATGAGCCAAGGGGCTCCCAGAAGTTGTTCGCACTGCTGGATCGATAAGAATCGCCGCTTGAGCCTTGTCCTCTTCTCCGATACCAATTGTTTGAGTCCCCACATGCGCCAAAATATTTGTTGGTTCAGTGTTAGCCACATTGATGAGAGGGAACTCCTTGCACAGGTGTCCGAATTCGTGACATCGTCGGCATCTAAAAGGGACTACTTTGTAGTCCAGGATTTGACATTTCATGATGTCTTTGTAGTGCAAATTGTAGGCCTCCACTAAACCTTCCCTCGTTTCAAGGTGGACGAGAATCCGGGCCATCGATATGTTACTAGTCTCAAGGCAGGACCTGTCGTGGTCCAAGTAAATCCCTAAATCCTTGCCAATGAACCAGAGTGCTTCCTCAGTCCAAAATTGCAACAGTAGATCTGACAGTCTGACCCAAATTGGGACGGCACCCATCTTCTCCTCGTCAGGGTCGAAATGGGGTGTCCATCTCTTCTAGAGCACAGGGGTCATTTCAATGTGCTAGTATTTGGTGAGCACCCAGTTGGCCATTTCTGGGTGGGGGAAGATTAGGGTGAACCATCCCTTGTTCATCGTGAGGACCCCAGGAAGATATTCCAAAATGTACCCCCATAATTCCACAGTCCAGGTTTTTTGCCTGGCCAAGGAGTAATTCTTTCCTCGAACCCGCCCAACCAGAACGATCTATGAGGTTTGCTCCATTTTATCTATTCCTATGCCTTCACCAAAGACCAAATCCCTCTTCAACTCTTTGATTTTTTTGCACCTGTGCTTCTTTTTTCAAGTCCTGTGGGTGGTCCTGTCGCAGAAGTTTCCTTCGGCTTCTAGTGTATCATCTGAATCTGATGTTCTAACTTCCTCTATAGACGGGATCAAATGAGTGATGCCCTCAAAGCATTCTAATGCCATGACATAAGGGGGTTCCTCTAGAATGGTCACATGAGTAAGGTTCTCCTCACCATGGTTGATCCCTAAATGTTAGAACCCAAATGAACCCTCTGTTTAACCGATTCTAACCCACAACCTTGTCGTTATCGGATCGAGAACATCCAGCATAACTTGTGCTTGATGCCTCCACAACCTAAGGACCGATGGCGAAGGGATGGAATATACGAAAGAGGCCAGTGCCATCAAATAAGGTTCCGAACAAACCACCTCTGTTGCCGAGAGCGGTTCCGCCAAAGAGAATGGTAACAGTGATGATTCCCCAATCTCCATGTCCACATGTTCCTTTCCAGCAAGGTCCACCTCATGAGGTTATCCACTTGTCTTCTGTGGAGTTAAACCAACCCAAATATGTGATGGGTCTATGTGATCCGATGTGTAGTCCACCTCGTCGTCTATCTTCTTCACAGGGCAAGTGTGCACCCCCATTCCGAGTTCGTTCAAACCCTAACGCAACGACCTTCCCTATTGCGAGGAGTAGCATAGTAAATTCAGTTGTGCACCGTATCTGCTGGGGTCCAGTTAGATGACCAAAGATATAATGATAACCCATTGTCATGTTGTCGAGGCCATTAGTATATCCCAAGTTGAGCACCTGCAAGGAAATCGTGAACGTTGCAGTAAACAAAACTCCCGCATGGTCAAGCTAATCCTTGTGTCAGCATGCAGTAAGGACTGGAAGGTTAATAAAAATAAAACTTCCCACCGCTAGTGATTCTCAGGAGTCCTTCAATACCTCAGCAATGAGATTAATATATATAAAAAAATAAAAAATAAAAATAAATAAATAAATAAATAAAAAATAAATTAAAACAAATAAATTAAAAAAAAAATAAAAAAATAAAAAAATAAAAAATAAAAATAAAAATAAAAATAAAAAAAATCACTACCCTAGACATAGTCCGCCATTTCATGGTGTAATCCTTCGCACATGTGAGACCACCATGATGCAACTAGGGTTGATGCATAGCTAGGGCTTCGTCCGCCATCGCCAACGTTCCATTGGTCCAGCTTCACTTTGTCTCTAGTCCTCATCTTATTTGCCTTATGCAGACAATATTACGATCCCGCTTACAAACCCAACACTTGTTGGGTGGAAATTGGAGCTTCTTATCAACAAAATCCCCCCTTGTGGTTGGTTAGGAGTTGGTGTAGCTTGTTGGCCTACCTAGAAATTTTTCTTCAATGGTGAGGGTTTAAAAGCCTTTTTTCTCTGTTCCATAAAATGCTTCTTCTTGTTGCCTAGATTTCTCTGCATTACTGACCTATATTTTTTTTGTTCATACACATGTTCCACTTTCCTCATAACTATCTCAAGGGTTTTAGGCTCATCATATTTCAATTTGTTTGCATAAAAAGAGGGTAATCCACTGATATACCTTTGTATTTTAGCTTTTTCGTCCTTAATAAATTTAACATCTCATTAGCTCAGTCAATTTTTACCATATTGCTCCATCGTCATATTTTCTAGCTGAATCTCAAACAATTCCTACATTTTATGCTCATAATATCATTCAGATAGATATTTCCACTAGAAATGTTCCATAATATTTCTCCAAGTGATATGCCTTTCATCCAAATACTTTATTTCTTTAAGTTGTTCCCACTAGAGGTTGACCCCGCCCTTCAAATTATATATGGAAATTTTGGCCTCTAGGTTCAAAGAATATTTGTACAACTGGAGATATTTTCTCATATCCAACAACTAGGTCTTTGCCTCATATCCTTTCTTGTTTTCTCCATTAATGTTGGGAGGTTTGATTTTACTCAGCTCCCCTTGAAAGTTATACTTGTTAGCTCTTATTTTGGTCTTCCTAACTGGTGACACACTAGGGCTACTATCAGATTCAAAAGTAGAGTAGGCCCTTTTTCTTGCTCTCATAGTTGAGTGATGGTGTTGATGAGCAGCACTCCTATAACTCCTTGAGGTTCCAACATCGCCTTCCTTAATTCTAGAAATGTGTTTGTATGCTTGTATGTACATAGTTTGTTGGTTTAATTTCTTCTTAATCTTGTTAAGGCTTTGTATAATTTTCTAGTTAATTTATTTATGTTCCTTCATTATCCTTTCATTATTAGCTTTATAGTTGACCACTTCCATCTTGAGACTCTTCATGGTCTCCTCAAGCTCCCTTTCCCCTGCGTTTTGTATCATTTCCAATGCTGATATGTTCGGCCAAGACCTCATCCTTTTCTCTAAATGGTCATTGGGTATCCTTTGGACTCTTAATTTCCATTATACAATTTTTCCTAAAAATTTACCTGTAGCTTTTCCTGCAATTTTTGTCCAAATTTCTCACTGAATTTAAAATTCTAGGTTTACCAAAATGTTCTCCTTTCTAAAAGCTTTCCCCTAACTATTTGTTTGTGTTATTATGATGCCCAAGCTGAAATATATGACCTTTCGAAGTTTGCAGCATGTTAAGCCATTATTATACCTGTGAAAACTAATGTAGCTTGTCTTCAAGATTTTATAGAATTTTAAGATTCAATTCAAAATTTGAGGCAAACAATTACAATGGTTGTATATTATGGCATTCGGAAGTTCAAGTAATTTTGTTCAATTTCTCTATGCCTATAAATTCCTATTCTTTTATTCAACACTATCTTTTAACCACTATCCACAAGTTTGTAACTAAATATCCTATTAGAGGTAACTATACTTCTGCATACCCCTTTTTATTTCCATATTCCCCCCGATTATTTGTAACATACCCAATTTCCATACCAAAAAGAATTATTTTCTAATATTTTATAGCAAGACAAAGGTATAGCATTGTCATTACAATCATTCAATATGTATTTTGTTTTATCATATAATCCCTCATTAATGGTCTTCATATCTAATTTATGCAAAACGGTTTGGGATTGGCACCACTCCCCATTAGTACCAATATTCAAAACTTTATTTTTATTAATGTTATACCTTGATGTTGAGTTACAATGCGATCATCATAATTTAACTATATGGATTAAAGGTTTAAGGGTGTTAGCCATTAACATTGGCTCCCTTTGAATTCTATACATATAGATATATAGAATCAATTCTGAAGACTTTATACAATGTAGCCACATATATGTTATATCATTCATATTCATATTGGTTGAAACCATCAAGGTGTATCTATTATTACTTAATTCATCTCTGTGTAAACCTTAGATATTATATGTTCAAATAATGAGTTGTTTAAAACATGTGGGATAACATTTGAATGGAGGCCATCCATACTCATACTTGGCATATTTATTCCATTTCCATATCGCAATAGCCATGTGACCTGCACCTGGCTTGGGCGTACTGACTTTGTTAAAAGCTTAGATCAATTGGGTAGATCCAACAATGGTTATTATTTAGGGTAATTCAAAACCTTATGGTTTGGTTGAGTTCACATTTTTCCTTTCATTTTGTTGTTCATTTAGCCAAGCGGCCACTTTAAAATATTGCTAGGTATCATGCCCCCTTTCTCCACTGTCATAGAGTCTCTACGTTACTGTCCTTAAGGGAATTGATAAAGGGTGTTTTAGCTATTGTTATAATGTGTAACTGGTAAATGGTTGCTCTTTTTTTTTCATCAGTAACATTTTCAAGGTGAAACTTACACTGTTTTTTTTGTTTTTTGTTGGTCATATGGTATTTATTTGCAATGTATAACCCTCTCATATGTTTGTGGCACTTGTAGTGAAGCAATGACTTTAATATTATCCATGGGTGTATGGCCTCGACACACTGAGTTCTTAAGGTTACTCCAACCCTTAATCAGGTTGGTTTAGTATTACCACAACTATTTGAAATTTTATCTCCATTTGTTCATTTTCGTTAGTTGCTCTAGATGAGCCCAAGTAATTGGAGTAGTTGGTAGGAATTTATGATGGCCTCAGGATCTCAGTATCGATTCCCATGAAAGGCAAGCTTATTATATTGGAAACGACACTCGAATTTGAGTTGGGCTTCCATTATTCCAACTATAGCCACATAGGTGGTTTCCCTAACCCTTACGTTCTAGATCTTAAGGCTTTTCTTCGTTAATAACTTTTAGTACGCTTTTCACCAAACCTTTTGTTGTATTTCAAGTTCTAGTAAGCAATGTTTTGGGCTCTTTCACAATGTGGATTTCTAGCAAGAGTTCTAGTAATTACCTTCCTTACAATATTTCTTAATATGTTATTTTGCTCGACTTACTAGTTATGTATAAGGGTTTTGGGTCAGAGATTTTATTTATTATTATTATTATTACTTTTTATTTTATTTTACTCTTGTATACTTAATTGTTCTCTAAGGGAGAACTTGGGAAATTTTTCTAATTTCATGTTATTTCTCTAATCCCTTAAATTTTGAGGTGATTATTGTTACGGTCATTATGACACCATCTCTTATTTTCATTCTGGTGACAATAAATTGAGGTTTAGACTAGGATTTTAACTAAACCCGACACCCTTTGTCTCATTCATAATTATGAGTTGATTCTTATTTTTGAGTTAGTTTCTCGTTTATAAATTGTTCACTATATCATTTTAATGAGTTCCCTTATGCTCTTGCACATAGGGTTTTAGTGTGAGGGTGTGGATTTACTACTAATAGTGAAATTATCTGGGCTTTTCCTTCTATTCACATTTTAGTCATTTTCCTTGTTTGATTATCGAGGGTTCTAACTCCAAATTGTGCGTGTATTGCAGGTATGGTTTCCACAATCTATTGTAGAAAGCATGCTCGTTGGGTTAATCTTAAATTCTTTTTCAACACTTAGTTCTTCTTCCAATATTACACAGGCAGCTTCGTTCCAATTTATTACCTTTTTGTACTCAAGCTACGGTGTGGAAATTGTAATTTTTTTAATTCGGAAACCCTATACAAGGTTTCCTTCAATTATTTCAAATGATTGTTTTCTACCCTAGAAGGGTCCAAATATCACTATACCTAACAAGGGTTCGAATGCCATTCCACAACGATGTAATTTTTTACTTATTATTTAAATTATGGTTGAGTGCCTTAATTGCATGACAATGGTTTACCGCCATTTCCATGTTTAATATATTTACTATTATTTGATATAAATGGATCATTGTCATTTTGTTTATGAAATTATATGTACAAACTCTTTTTATTTCCTCATGGAAATTGGTTATTTACTTCATGATGATGTTGTCGTTTTATAATAGTTAGTACAATTAATTAAGGATAAAACATTTTACTTTGCTTCTTGTATTATTAGAAACATGTATAGTTCTCTAGTTTTGGAAAAGAGTTTTGTTTATGTTAGAAATTGTAGCAAGAAAGGTTCAATTTGACTTGTGCCTTAGTCAATTTGATTAATTCGATTTTCCACATTAGTAGGATGACTTGGATTGCTGTTAGCTAGAGTGACATGGCCTTGTCTACTAGTTAAGTCAGTAAATTCAAGTTATAGGCTTGGAGTAGAGTTGTGAATGTAGTTATTGATAATATTCAACAATATAGTTCAGTTATTTCCAGTTGAACTCGGTTAACTGAACTCTAGGTACTAATTGAGTCAGTTGAAGGTCAATTGAGTAGCAGAATTGTTAACTCATTGATCTCTTAGTTAAACTAGTCAATCAAATAAAAATATCCCATGCATGCATGGCATTCGAATTTCCTAGTTGGAGTGGAGGTAAATGAAAACTGTAATAATAAATTGTGTACTAGTTGAGTGTACAAGATTGGCAATTAAGCAGGTGATCTATTCCTTGGGAATTGCACAAGGAAATAGGGAATTCCCCTATTATTTAGTATCCTAATTTATCTTGAATTGCGCAAGGAAATAGGGAATTACCCTATTATTTAGGAGCTTAATTTATCTTGAATTGCAGAAGGAAATAGGAGGAAGTTTGGGCCTTGAATTGGCTAAGCGTTGGCCAGAGAAGGACAGTCAGCAGGAGAACAAGTTTACAGTGCAGGGTGTGCTTCAGGATTGAAGAAAGGCATTGTAATAATTCCTCATTCTCATTTAATTAATGAAAAGTAGTGGAGGGGTTTTTCCTAGTGGGGTTCCCCTATAAATCATTGTGTTCTTGTGTTTTTGATGGTTACATGTCATTTCATGTGTTTCTAAATTGTGATTTCCATTCTAGATAATTGTAGAGGAAATTTGTAATCTCGTATTCTCAGCTCGAATTGATCAGTAGTAACAAATTTCTATTAATTTTTACATGGTATCAGAGCTCAAAATCCCAATAGAAACCAGTTAATAGATATTCTCCCTCATAAATTTGGATTTGTAGATTCAATGAAGCAATTTTCTTCCTTGTGGGAAAAAATCTTTCAACGGATTGAGATTGAGGTATGCCTTGGAGGTAACCTTGAATTTCATAACCTGGAAGGAGAGGATGGAATTTGTACTCGATGACAATGGAGTTTTGGAGTACACCAAAAATTACATTCCAAACCAGCAACATCAGATGCACAACAATTAGCCCAATGGAAGAAGGATACCGCAAAATCCAGGAGGATCATCCTAGAGGGTGTGAGAGACCACATAGTCTCGAATTTACATGGAAAGGAAATTCCATTTTCTATGTGGAAGACCCTCACCAATTTATTCGAAAATAGGAGTGATGCTTAGAAATTGGAATTGAGGCACAAGCTTAGAAACGCTTTTTTGGAGAAAAATGAGACCATTGCACATTATCTCTCCAAATTCACTTAGGTTCGAGATGAACTTAGAGGAGTAGGAGAAAATGTTTCCTCATATGAGCTAGTGAGCCTGGCCTTCTCCATTTGAGGAAGTAATTTCTCAACCAGTGTGGGTTGATGCCATGGTGGAGGAGTATGAATCCATCATGAAGAAAATTGTATGGGAGGTGTTATCGAGACCAAATAAAATGTTAATGATTGGTTCCATGTGGATTTACAAAGTGAAGCATGTAGCTGATAGGAGCATCGAGAAATACAAGGATAAATTTGTGGCCGAAGGATTCTCACAGGTAGAGGGAGTTGAATATGAGGAAAAAATTTCTCCAGTGGCAAGATATTACTCTATCAAAAACATTCTAGCACTAGTTGCCCAAATGGGGTGGAAGATCCACCAGATGGATGTGAAGACCGCCTTCCTCAATGGTGTTGTTGAGGAAGAAATTTACATAGAGCGGCTAGAGGGATTTGAGACATATGACAGGGATACACATGTGTATAGACTCAGGAGATCCCTTTATGGTATTAAACGGACACCCCAAGCATGGTACAATCAGATCGACACATATCTCAGTGGATTGGGCTTCACCAAAAGTGAAGCAAATTCCAATCTCTATCACATTGTGGTAGATGGAAATTTTCTTATCTTAGTATTTTATGTTTATGGCTTGATACTTAAAGGGGATGTGTAGTTGATCCACTCTTGCAAGGAGGACCTTAAAAGAGAATTCAAGATGAAATACATGGGGTTGATGCATTACTCCATTGGGCCAAAAATATGGCAGGGTGATGGTGAGTTGTTTGCGAGTCAGGGGAAGTATTCCACTAAAATACTTCAGAGATTTCACATGGAGAATTGCAAGCTTATGGAAACACCTTTAGCTACAAACTGGAGGAAGGAACATGGTTGTTTAGGAGAGGTAGTAGATGATACCATCTACATACAACTTATGGGATCCTTGATGTATCTGCTGAACACAAGGCCTGATATATGATACGTAGTTAATCAACTTAGTCAAGCCATGTTCAACCTACCAAGTGTTACACGTTATTTTGTCACCATGACATTTGACTGTCAATATAGGTTCATCATTACCTGTATTACGCTCCCTTACAAGTCTAAAACCCAAATGTTCCTAAACCAAGTCTTGGAATTGGAGAAAATATCATTAAAACCTTAAAAATATTAACTCCGCACTTTCCCTAGCCCTTGCTTGCGGATCCGTAGATATTTTCTCTATAGCCTGGGGCACATCCCACACGTTTTGCTTATAAAACCTGCGGACCCATGTAAACAGTCAAATAAAGGTAAAAGTAAGTTCTAGAAGCCCAACTGGATGAATATTCTCCCAACTGGAAGCTTCTGGAAGTGCGTTCAGTTCGAGATTTATCCTATACTCATGAGCTCTAACACTTCATTCATGGAGCTTATCCCTTGGTCTATGGAGCTCAAATCCCTTCATGAGAGGAATCCATCCCCCTCTTCATGGAACTGAAACTACCTCCATTTCCCTATAAATTGAGGTTATGTTTCAGTCTCAAGGGTAGAGACTAGATGGCAGACATACATATTAGTTGCTGAAGAATTTATTAAGAGAGAATACTCTTTATACTAGCCACTTTTGATATGAGAATGATCACACACTCATGTCCATAATTTTATGCTAGTTCAGAGAGAAGAAGGCTTGTCAATCTGAGAGAGAATAATTGTTCAGGATCCCGGAAGAACCTGTATAACATCAAGGCGAAAGGTTGTAAGGTTACTTCTTATTATAAAAGTTAATACAAATGGATTCTATTTTCTCATTGAATTGTTCATGTATCTATTTGAGTATTTCAATTCTTGGATTCCTTGATCACTGAGATAGATTAGTGTTTTCTTAATTATTATATCTTGTAGGTGCTTTTAATCCTTTTATCTATCTTTGATCACAAGTTTCTCTTGCTGAAGCGACCTCTTTTAGAGCGACTGGATAGAAGATTTCGGCAAGCATTGGACTTCAGGTAGGGGCATGTCCTCGTACTTTGTTATTTAATGATTTTGAATAAAAAATGATCTAGAGAAAATGGTTTGCATTTGGTTGTTTGTTTCTAGATATCCTTAGGATACTAGGGAGATCGTTCTTGTCCGCAAGAAGGATTTATCCGCATAACAAAATGGCGAATCCACTGGGGAACGAACTTAGTTTCTCTTTTTATTTTTCAGTTTGATTTTTCGATTTTGATTAGTCCAAAACTGGGTTGGGTAGATAACTTATCAGAATCCCTGAAAAGAAAATCTGAATTTTTATTTTTTCTGTGTTTTTCCCGGCCTCCGCAGTTTTTGTTTAAAGACAATGTGGTAGCCTTTGCGGTTTTTAGTTCAGAATAGTGCGGTACTGCACCGTTCTCCATTAAAACCTACAGAATTCTAGAAAATTTATGAAAAATTAATAATTCTCTTTTCATGAATCAGATTTCCAGATTCTTTGTGTTTGCCCCAACTTGTATTGACTGTCAAAGTTTTATGTGAATTTGTTTTAGCAATTCTTGTGTCTGAGTGGTTTTTCATCTAATTTTCATTTTACAAGTAAGTGTTTGCGCTACTTTCTTGTTGCTATATATTATAAACCGTCATATACCTTAGCTTATTGGTATGATGTTGTTTTCTTGTTGGGCCGTTGAACTTGTTGCAACCCTTGCTTTTATGAAAATTGAGTTTCATTTTCATTTGCAAATTTAGAAGCGTCTTAAGCTTACTAAGGCCTGAATTTCACTTTAAACCATTATTGAATGTTTTTATTTTTGCTGAGATAAGCATAAATTCTTCTTGGTTCGATCACAAACTAAGAAAAACATCCTCAAAAATTTCTAGATAGAGTTCAAACATTAGTGTTTTCTTTTGATTTTGAATTTTATGTTTTTAGGAGTTTTTGATAAGGTTTTCTTTTTGGAAAAGTTTGTTTAAATGATTTGTAGTTTCAGATCTGATTGACGAAGGATTTTATTTTGAACGAGTAATTGATCATCATATGAAATTGAGTTCTCAAATAAATAGTCTTCTTTTCAAATATTTTTGTTTATAAGCGAAAGAATTGGTGCTTTGAAAGTTATTTAAATCTCTCAAATATTTCCTTTAGATAGATTTGATTGAAAATAAAAGAGTTGCACTCTCATACAGATGCATTTAGCGTATTTTTGAGTCAGGTCATTAAAACATCATTGAAGTTTCACTTCCATACCTTCTGTCCTAAGAAACAGCCAAACTAAAAACAACGCTTAATTAAAATAAATCTAGATTTTTACATTTTATAGGGCTCTTTTCCACCAACATAGCTTAGGCTAGTGTCTTGGAATAGGTTGTAATTAACATTCCAAGACAATTAAAACAAACAAGTAGCAATCTTGTGGTAGGAAAAATCTAATTGTAGCATGTATTTTCTGGGAAGCTCTTCTTAAAAGAGTTAAGCACGAGATCATGTCCGAACCAATGAGGTAATCATACCTATCTCATTGGGAAAGATAGCAGATGTGCACGTATTAAAAATGGTAAACCTTGGATAGACCATTGTCGAGGAGCCTGGGGTCACTTGTCGGTAAACCTTGGATTATATCAAGGAGCCTTCAAGGGGATTGAGCTAGTTACTCTGCCCTTGCGTGTATATCGGATCATAAACTGTTTCCCCAGGTATATTTGTTTCCGTTGGTGACCTTAGTGGATATAAACTTTAGGATTCTTTCCCAAGGTGACGGTGGAGGGAAGGTCCCACTGTACTTGGAGCAGACATCGACTAGACTCACTTGGACCTTCTGGAGGGTTCTCTTCACTACGAGATGGTTTAAGTGGAGAAACTTGCACCGGATTGTTTTATTAAGCAGGTTGTCGGGGTATCTGTTCCAACCGCCATTTCTGCATTAAAATTCTATGACGTTGGATTTCATCACCAACTAGTGTTTTTAGTGCGGGAATATACTGTTTTTGTGTAGATTTCTCCCTTAGATTTTTTAGCCGTGTGATCAATTTGATTGTTTTCTTAGAGACTTCAGGACATTTTTTTGAAATTTTCTTTGATTTCGTGTGTTAAAATTTTTAATCGTGGCAAAATTACCTATACAATCGCGTAGAATGCAGGGGAAACCCCCTGAGTACAAACCAATCCAGTTAGAAAAACTTAAATCTGAGAAAGGAAAAACATCAGGGACTGGATCAACTGAACACGAAGAAACATCAATAAATATTCATCCTGAATACGAAGTAGATCAACCTCGAACAACAGAGAGTACTCCAAGAAAAGTTTCAATTTCTGAACTAGTTGAACTTGTTTCTACAACTAGTGAATTATTAGCTTCGAATCCTAAAATTTCTGAACCAAAAACTGAAATTGTTATATCCGAGACTACTTCCGAGTTCGTTACTCCAACCCCTCGTTGTCCTGATTCACCCAGAGTGAAGTATCGTATCACTAAAAATATTCCTCCTAGTCTCATTAGTATTGTAGAAGTTACTGACACTGAAGAATAAGTTGTTCTTCCTTCACATCAAGACTCTTTAGATCTTAGACTAAGTGAATCGATTTACTATAGCCCTTTTAGGAAATATCCTTGGTATTCTCAGTTAACAAACTTTCTACACAATACTGGTCTAAACTATTCGCCACCCCAAATTCCTTTTTACGATATACCAAGAGGTTATATACCTCTATTAAACATGTCTAGTGAGTTATCAATGCATTCTGCATCACCAAAAACATACTTGTATGGTGTTCCGACTGTTCCGGTAGGATACCAGTCGCTTTCAAGTACTTCCTCAGGAGCAGCTCCTTCTCCCGACAAACATATACCATCAACTGGTCCAAATGAATAACATACCTAAAATTTGAATGCGGAACACATTTACATGATGTCTGGAAACATTCCTAACCTTGATCCTCAAGGTAGTAATTTACCGCCTGGGGGGAAACCTCGAAGTGGTAATTTACCGCCTGGGGGGCAACCTCAAGGACAATACATACCTCAAGTACAATATCAACCTCAAGGTCAGTACATCCATCAGAGTCAATATCAACCTCAAGGGCAGTACCCAACTCAGGGTCTGCAACCTCTTCAAGGACAGTACCTTGCACAAGGGAAACCGTCTTTCCAGGGACAACAGCCTCCTTTAGGGCCACAGTTCTACCCGGAACAAAAATTGTTTCAAGGAGGTGGGAATTATCCAGCCAATTACCAAGCATATGTTCCAAATTATCAACCTGGTTATGGTCCTTCTTATGCAACAAAACCTTCAATGGGACCTTCATATCCTGGAGTGTGGGATCCATCACAAGTTCAACAGAATTTACAACCTAATATGCAAGTACCCTATTATCAACCTGGTCAACCAATAGGTTACAATCAAATCCAACAACCTATACAACCCGTTCAATCTATGATTCAGGTACCTGCATTTGGTATAGTTCAGCAGCATGGTTCGAGTACACCTAAAACTCCAACTCAAACTGTTGCACCAAATTTTTTTCAAGCTACCACACCGATCCTGGAGTTTCTGCACCTCCTATTTCTATAGCCCCTCAAGTATCACAACAAATCCCTCTAGTTTATACACCACAACTTGGACCCACAATTCATACTACTGTACAGATGCCTACAGGACAACCTGGTACAAGTACAATCATAACAAGCCAACCTTAGTTTGTTTATCAACTGTACCAAGGGCAGTATCAATATGAGCCTGCAGCACAAAATCCAGTATACCAACATCAACTGTACCCTAGTTACACGTATCAAATACCGGCTCAACCTGGTTACCCGGGAGGTATTCCAATCCCAAATGCCCAAGCTATTCCAGGATATCCTGGATATCCTCCTCCTGGTACTGGTATTGTTCCAAAAGGTTATCAATTTTCTCAAGACCCTAACCATCGGTTGCCATTCATAGAAAATTTGGATTTACCTGATTTGTCATGCCTAACGAATGATCCAATCTATTATCTTCTGTATTGGCCTCCAATGCCAAATAAGTTGCCCAATGATATCCCTAAATTTGAAGGGAAATCAGGAGAGGATCCCTCAAATCATGTCATGACTTATCACCTTTGGCGTGCATCCAACTCTTTAATTGATGATTCTATTCGATTACGTCTGTTTCAGAGAACACTGATAGGCTTAGCTGCAAAATGGTACATTGAGTTACCTCATGGCTCATTCACCAATTTCAATGCTTTAGCAACTGCTTTATTAACACATTTTCAGTTGCCAGTCAGATACGACAATGGCACAGAATTATTGAATTCATTAAAACAATCTACGTCTACTTACATATCTGATCACATACATGAATGGAGACGTAGAAGACGTTTGGTGAAATTTTTTATTCCAGATCAGATCTTGGCAGAATGGTTCATTAAATCATTACTTCCAAATATCACTGAAGATGTGGTTAAGGGAGGAGTTGTTACTGAGGAACATGTCATTGCTCAAGATTAGTACTTAGACCTCGTATATACACAGTCTGATACTTTGTACAAAAAAATTCTTGACTTACCACGTCCTGGTAAAATAACTACAACTCTTTTAGGGTCTCATGCTACAGATGGTGTAATTGGTTTAGTCAACACAAATAAAAGTAAGAAGAAGTCCTCAAAAACTACTTCTCCTATAATAACTTTACCGGATTCACCAAAAGGAGATTCTTCCCTAGAAACTTCTGTTGATATTCATGTTTTAGATTCATTTACAGCTAAATCCAAAACTAGTAATAAGAAGAAAGGTACAAATAAAAGAAAACAGACTTCATCTCCCAAGGAAAAAACCAAAAAAAATGAACCATCTGACGATAAACGAAAACCTCGCTATCCTTGTCTTATGTGTGACGAGGATCACTTTACAAAAGAGTGTTCGCATCAGTCTGAGGTCTATAAATTCGTCAAAGGTTTTCCCACACCTGCTGTCTTGAAGGATCCTTTTCCTACTCAAGATAACAAAATGATTGGATCTTCTTCACACTCATCAACATAAATTTTAATGATGTTTGAGGTTATGATTGCGACGCGATTGCAAGACTACAAAAATAAAAATCCTGTTACTGGTAAAGAAGTATACAATTCTAATTCAACACCAAATACATCTCCATTGGTTTCTGATCCACTTCATATCGAGAAACCTAATCCTGATCTAGTAATTAAACTGAATTCTAAAGGTGTACTTCGAAAGTCAGCTTTCAATCCACATGCGAGAGCTGCTCAGAATTACAACATTGTTGAAGAGTTAGCAATTTATCCCTCAACAATGTCGGCCTTAGAAGTGTTGCAATCATGTCCACATAGAGGAAGTTAATTTTATCAGCAATTGGAGCTATAGATCCTTAGGATTATAACCTTATGGTCTTCGATTTAGAAAATTTTACACCGAGACTCCCGCATCAGATGACTTTTCAGATTCTGGTATTAGTAAAACACAGACGAATTTTTCGTACTGTAATTAACGAGGGGGCATCCACGTGCATTATTTCATTAAATTTTTGGAAAAGTCTTGGTTCTCCAACGATCAATCAATCTCCGACAATTCTTAAAGCTTTTGATGGAAGATGATTCCATCCGTATGTAATTTTACAGGATCCACCTATAGAGGTTGAAGGTAAAACTGTTAATCTAGATGTGGAAGTAGTTGATGCCCCTGTGGATTACAACCTTCATCTAGGTCGAAGTTGGTCTTATGCTATGACTACTGTTGTGTCTTCCGTCTTTCGGTTAATCATGTTTTCTCATAAAGGAAAGATCGTGAAAATCGATCAGCTGTCATATTATTCGTCTGACCCAGCCTCTACAGATAGTATTTAACATGTTGGAAAATCGACTATTCCTTATGAAGATGTTGGAGTAGGTTTAGTAAAAGATTTTTTTTTGATGGGAAATTTTTCTATGCCTCCACCCAACATACCGCGTACTATTGCTAATATCAATATGATTACATCAAGCATTATTCCATTTGATGATCCTTGGATAGTGCCTTCATAAATGAATTCTTTCAATGGTGAGATGCCTTTGAGTCCTTTTGATATAGCATATATAGTGGTACAGTCATTTTCTAATACAACTTCAACCAATCCTAATCCAATGAATGTGGTCACCAAAGAATCTTCTTCACTATCAAGCTCAACCTTGACATCTATTTCTGATCCTTTCCAACAAGTATTTCATACTGATGAAAGTATTCACGAATTTTTGTCTATGGATGAATTACCATGGGATGATCTATAGTATAGATCTTTGTTTTTACCTGAACTTGATAGATTTGAAAATGATTTTTTGTTTATTTTTAAAATTGATTATGTCAAAGAACCACAGAATCCAATCATGATTAAAAATTCGGATTCTGAGATAAATTTGGGAAACATTTCTACAACTGTTCCTATTGACATATCAGTTAAACCCGAAGTTGTTGAAAACATTCATATAGGAGCTTCTTGTACGATTGATGAAATTAAGACATATAAAGCCCTATTTTAGGAATTCTGCGACATATTTGCCTGGTCCTACGAAGAAATGCCAGGAATTGATCCAAAAATTGTCGTTCATTAAATAAAGACATACTCGAATACAAAGCGTATTAGACAATGTTTACGCCCGATACATACACGAAAAGCTGCTGCTATTAAAGCTGAATTTGAAAAACTACTAAGAGCAAGATTTATTTATCCAATCCCATTAACAGATTGGGTATCTAATATAGTTCCCGTTACCAAAAAAAAAGGGACTATACGAGTCTGTGTCGATTATAGGGATATCAATAAAGCCTCTCCAAAGGACAATTATCCCACCACTTATATTGACCAAATCATCGATGAAAGTGCCGAAAATGAAATGTTTTCATTTATGGATGGATTTTCCGGATATAATCAAATAAACATACTCCCTGCTGATCAGCCAAAAACAACGTTCATTTGTCCTTGGGGAACATTTGCTTATTGTAAATTACCTTTTGGATTAAAGAATGCTGGTGCAACTTTTCAAAGGGAAATGTCTTACACTTTTCATGACATCAAACACATTGTGCAGCCTTATTTGGATGATTTACCTACTCACTCATTGCACAGAGAAGATCATCCTACTCATTTACGAGCAATTTTTATGAGATGTAGGCATTACAGGATTCATTTGAATCCTCATAAGTGTGTTTTTTGTGTGCAATCTGGATGATTACTGGGATTCGTTGTTTCCAAAGCCATCATCTGTGTCAATCCCTTGAAGGTTGATGCCATCATAAACTTACCTCCTCCTTCTACACTCCACCAACTCCAAAATTTGCAAGGGAAGCAAACTTTCTATGTAGATTTATCCTGAACTATGCTGAGTTGATAAAAGGTTTTACCAGTTTGTTGAAACAAAATGTTCCTTTTATTTGGGATGAGATTACTGATCAATCTTTTGATGCTCTAAAATACACATTAACCCATGCACCATTATTGCATCCACCCGATTACAACCAGGACTAATTTTTATACCTAGCAGCCTCTGATTCCACCATTGGAATGGTTTTAGTTCAAGAGGATGAATTTCATAATGAGCATGTGATTTACTATCTAAGTAGGAATTTGAATCCAACCGAAATTAAATATTCACATGTGGAGAAATTGGCCTTGGCAGCAGTTCAAGCTGTCCAAATATTTTGCCATTACATACTGTTACGAAAAACGATTGTCATTTCTAATTGCAACCCAATGATGTATATTTTGAAAAAAAAATTACTTGGGAGAAAATACTCTAAATGGATTGTTATCCTACAAGAGTTTGATTTGTATTTCGAAAAGTCTAAATCGAAGAAATCACTAGTGTTTGCAGAACTTATGTGTGATTTTCCCAATACTGAGACGAAAGATGTGGTAGAGCATCCCATTGTAGATGAATATCTGTTTCTTATCAGTACAATAGATCCATGGTATGGAGATATCATCATTTATCTTCAAACCCAAACCTTTCGACCTGATATTTCACGTTCAAATCGACGAAAGATCTGTTACCAATCTCAGCAATACAACATTTTTGGGGACACACTTTATTGTTGTGGTGCGAATTCTATTTTTCGACGTTGCCTAACTCATGAAGAGGCTGAAAGGGTTTTGAATGAATTCCACTCTGGAGCGTGTGGTGGTCATATGTCAGGGTATGCCACAACCCAAAATATATTGTGCACTGAATATTTTTGGTCGTCATTATTCAAAAATTTCATTCTTGCAGTCCGAAAATGACACAACTATCAAATATTTGATCGAAAGATTTGCGCACCACCAACTCCTCTTCACCCCATAATTTTTGTCGGTCCTTTTGCGAAATGGGGCATTGATTTCATTAAATGTAACCCTCACTTGGCCGGGGGGCATGGGTATATTATTCTCGTTGTAGATTACTTTACCAAATGGGCCGAGGCGATGCCTACATTCGCGATAGATGGAAAAAATGCAGCTACGTTCATATTCAATCATGTGATTACTCGTTTCGTTGTACCCCAAGCTATTATTACTGACTATGGGAGTCATTTTCAAAATATATTGATGACCGAACTTTCTGATCAACTTGGCCTGCGCCATGATAACTCTACTCCATATTACCCACAGGCTAATGGTCAGGTTGAAGCCGTTAATAAAATTTTAACCACCATGATCAAACGGATTATCAGAACTCATAAATCGAATTGGCATACCATGATTTGTTTGGCATTATGGGCATACCGAACCTCAACAAAAAATGCAACAGGGTTCACTCCTTTTCAACTGGTTTACGGTTTAGAAGTTGTGTTACCCATTGAATGTGAAATTCCATCACTCCAATTAGCCATAGAGTTACTACCAACTACTTCTGAAGAGGAAAAACACTTTTTGTACTTATCACAATTAGATGAGACTCGACGCATCGCTGCATTAGCAGATGAAGCTCATAAAAAATGCGTTAATGCTCAGTATGATCGAAGTGTTACACCTCGTGTTTTTGCAGAAGGTGACCTAGTCCTAGTATATGATCAAGCTAACGATAAGATAGGAGCTGGGAAATTCGAACCAATGTGGCATGTTCCTTACATTGTCAAGTGAGTGTTTGCCAAAGGGGCCTATGAATTGACTGATTATGATGGGGTCTATTTAGATAATCCCAGAAATGGTCTTTATCTGAAGAGATATTATGCTTGATTCTTGTGTGAAGATCTCACTTGTATGTTAGTTATTTTTCTAGTTAGAATGCCTTAGATTAGATAAGTGTGTCTAGTTTAACTTTGTTTTTACTATTATCACTGCTTACTTTGATTACTCTTGATATTGCAGATGTGGAAATCCCTTCAAACGTACATTGGTTTTTTTGATGGTGCTTGTCGTAGTACACGGAATATTTCTTCCGCAACCTAGGTTATCTATTCACCCACTGATGAGTTAGTTTCTATGCATGGGGTAAGCCTTGGTCAAACAACAAATAATATTGCAGAATATAGCACAGTGATTGAGTTGTTATCTGATGCCATTTCATTTTGTATTCGTCGTTTGATCATTAGGTTAGATTCAGAACTCATTGTATTACATTTAAACAGAGTATACGCAATTAAAAATCCAGTGTTATTGAGATTATTTTTTAAGGTTCGTCTCTTGGAAAGATAATTTGATTACATCAAATATCGACACATTTCAAGAAATTTAAACACATTGGCTGATGCATTAGCTAATCGCGTTTTAAATAGGCATTTGCAACGTTAAAACAGTAAACCAAAACAAACATTCGATACATGTTGAATAAGATAGTCAGAGAAAGTAGTAATATCATAGATAGGAGTTTTTGTTTAAAAAAAATATTACATCGTCTGTGATCATAGGTTTAAAACACCTTATGATCTGAAGGATACTGATACAAAAAACAAAATATGTCAATCCACGATGATCATCTACTATCTGTGGTGATGATCATGGTAGTAGACTATCTCACATGCCACCTTGCGTAGGAATCTCCTAAACTGGCCTGGAACACCAGTAATATGTCTCTGGAGATGGAGAGGAATATCGTCTGTTGATGTCTTAGGGATATCTATAGTCAACCTATCCAGGTTGTGTTCTATGTCAGTAAGGATCTCTGCAGCCTGATATTGTGGCTGTGATATGGGCTTTGTTTGCCGCCTTTCAAAGCGACGAAGTGTAGCTAGTCGTCGTGGACCAACATCTGCATTTAAAATGTTGTTATCAGTATTGGACGTTTTAAAAAACAAACAAAAATTAGAGTTAAAACAGATCAAAATTATTTGCTTATCTGATTTGTCCCATTGTCGCCCTGGAGGTAATGACATTTCGGGATCACCTCTGAAATCGATACCCGCATATGGGAAATATTCAATTGTGAAGATTTGGTTATGTAGCCACATAAAATAAGCAGGAGTAGACTGAACCACCGTACTGTCGTCGCCACCATAACAGGCCATCAATGCAACCCATCATACCATACGAGGCTCTCTAAGTTCACCATGATCAATAGGAATAAGCTGAGGGGCGAGGAATGGAATCCTCTAGAAAGCAAAAGAGATCAGGATGGCGGCATACCCAAAGTTTTTCAACTTTGCATTTTTTTCTCTAGTCAGTTGGCCTTTCATGTTGGCCAATACCCCTTTGCACCAGTTGAAAATGTTGCCTCTGAAACATTCAACCGCGGTCTGCATCTGAGACTTGGTGGCCACATGTGGAGCCGCACTTCCACACAGCCTAGTTACTGTGAATGCAATAACTTTAAGATCAAGTGGTAAAATAGTCTTTATATCTAGGCGGTTATCTTTGGGATCTGCTTCATCATTGCAAAATTCTTGTTTGTAACTAGCAACGGGTAGGCCACTCTACCTAGCTCCAAACAAATAAATTTTTTCTCCTCTTTTGGATAATCCAGTGAGAAAATAAATATCTTCGAGCTCAAGTTCAAGCCGATGATCGCCAATGATGAAACACTGATTTTGAATGCCCCACTTGTTCACTAGCCATGTCATCAGTTCCACTTGTGCCCTCATACCTTGAATTGCCTAGAATTTATACAAACCACAATTTCTAAGTGCACACATTGTGGCTGGATCATTCATAGCTGCATCATTTGTACCTTCATGCTCGCGTTCTCTCCACTCTAGCATGGTGGAATGATCTGCAAATGGATGCATTTGAATATTAGAAGCTTTTAGAGTGAAAAATTTTAACCATTTTTGTGAGAAAATATCAATTTTTATTTGGTTACGTCGCCTTTGTAGTTTTTGTGCGGAGACAGTGTGGACGTCCACACGTGCTCTTCATGAAAATCGCGGTAGCTCGATAATTTTCCTTTAATAAAATTATCGAGGTTCGCAAGTAACGCATATGTGACCTGCGGACCCCCAAGGGCAGAATTTTTAACATATTTTATCCTCAAAAAATGATTTTAAAACCTACAAAGAGAGTTCAATTGGATAGAAATGAAGAGAATAGAGTTGTGGATTACCTGGTTCTGACGAATCTCGATTTGAGCAGTCGGTTCTCCTCTTATCAACTCTGGAATTTTTTCTACCAAGAGCTCTCAATTTACAACTCTGAAGACAAATGGTGAAAATGACTTTGTTAAACTCCTTTTTATAAGATTTTTTGAATGAATAAAATATTTTATTTTATTTATTTTCCACTTTAAAAAGTGTTTTTTCAATGTTTTTACTTATTGGAAACATGTATGTTTAATATTTCGAGTTTTTGTGCAGAATACAGATTTTCCTGGGGAAATGAATTACTTTGATGATGAGTACACTTTTATCACTTTTTAGGGCTCTTGAAAATTACAAAAAAGCGAAACCTTGGAGTTCTCTTTTAAGCCCTTTTCAGACTCTCTAAACATGAAAATATCACCGAGTACTTGACTATTCAAACTCGTTAAAGGAAATGAACAGTCGTCCTTTCAGTATAAGTTTACCCCTTTTCCTGACTGAAATTGACTATTTATGAAAAAGGTATACGTTGAATAATCATGGTCAATAGAGTTCTCTCCTGTATTATTTTATCCTTGTTCAGGCTTGAGAGACTAAATTTATGAAAAAGTACAACCACGGAGTTTTCTTAAGTTTTTCTTCTTACTCCCTAAAATTCAAAAACACCGAGTTTCACCTATACTGGACTCGTTAAAATTTTACAGTAAAGGATCTGTCTATTACAAACAAGAACGAACCACTCCTTCTTAGGGTTCGATTTTAATACTAAGTTGGACTCATCCAAAGGATGAGCTTATAAAACAAGCAAATGTTATCCTCCTCAAGCTTGTCAAAAATAAATAGGTACTTGCCAGAAATGGTGGGGGAAAAAGAGAAAATGAATCCAGTTGTCACACTTTGTTTTGAAAAGCAGTATACCACTCTTGAACACAACACTTTTTGTCACACTTGTACCTGGGTTGGTAAATTAATTTGTTTAACAGTTAATCAAACCACATTGAAAGTATTCAGCCGATTTCTGGGTATTTGCTTTAGGTCAATTGTTACCAAGCCATTTGCAATGTCGTTATGTGTTCAAGAGATAGTTCAAATAAACCATTCATTGCAAACATTTGTCTCCATTCACGTTGACCGTCCCTGAGTCAGTCCTTGATAAAAATTTCTTCAAAACTTGATCTAATGGTTTCGTGTCGTAGGCTTTCTTGTGATGGGTCGCTTTCTATTGACAACAGCTCATCATCTGGAAAGTTGATCTAGAATCCTATCACTAGCTTGAAATCTACATGCCTTAATGGTAGGTTTCTAGCCTTTGATGACAGGTTGCATCATTGACCACCGATCGAATGATTCCATGAAGTGTTTGACTGCAAATCATTCATTCACACTTCATGGATTGTACTGAGTACTTTGAGAGCCATTGAAATTATTGGTGGTTTCTCTCGCACTTGTTAACAGTTCACATCATTGACTGGTAATCAAGTGGTTTCTACCATGTTCGAATTCAACACAATCAATCGCATGGATAGAATCGTACTAGTTTGGGAAGCAGAAATCAAGACCTTGGATCTAGTTTCCAACATCCAGGCTGCGAGGAGTTTTATTATTCATGAGACAGTAGACTACTTATGACAGATGGCTGCGTCCATGCTGTGTCTACTATTGATGTAATTTTAAATCATTTCTATACCAGAACATGTAGTTAATTTTGACCTGAGTATGGGAATGCCTACTTCAGTGATGATATACATATATATGTGTGCATTGAATGTTTTAACAGGCTTTCGAACGGTATGTCTGCAATCCAATCCTTAGAAAGATAAAGCACTTCACTCTTCAGAACTACCTCAGATTTCACACTTTAGGGGGGAATTTGTTATATGTTATTTTATCACCATGAAATTTGATTATCAATATAGGTTCATCATTACCTATACTACGCTCCCTTAGAATTATAAAACCCAAATGTTCCTAAACCAAGTCTTGGAATTGGAGAAAAGCTCATTAAAACACTAAAAATACTAACTCTACACTTTTCCTATCCCTTGCCTACGAATCTGCAAATATTTTCTCTATAGCCTGCGGCATATCCCGCACGTTTTTCTTATAAAACCTGCGGACCCCTATAAACAGTCAAATAAAGGTAAAAGTAAGTTCTAGAAGCCCAGCTGGACGAATATTCTCCCAACTGGAAGCTTTTGGAAGCGCGTTCAGTTCGAGCTTTATCCTATACTCATGAGCTCTATCCCTTCACTCATGGAGCTTATCCCTTGGTCTATGGAGCTCAAATCCCTTCATGAGAGGAATCCATCCGCCTCTTCATGGAACTGAAACTACCTCCATTTCCCTATAAATTGAGGTTATGTTTCAGTCTCAAGGGTAGAGACTAGATGGTAGACATGCATATTAGTTTCTGAAGAATTTCTTAAGAGAGCATACTCTCTATACTAGCCACTTTTGATATGAGAATGATCACACACTCATGTCCATAACTTTATGCTAGTTCAGAGAGAAGAAGACTTGTCAATCTGAGAGAGAACGATTGTTCAAGACCCCAGAAGAACCTATATAACATCAAGGTGAAAGGTTGTAAGGTTACTTCTTATTATACAAGTTAATACAAATGGATTCTATTTTCTCATTGAATTGTTCATGTATCTATTTGAGTATTTCAATTCTTGGATTCCTTGATCACTGAGATAGATTAGTGTTTTCTCAATTATGATATCTTGCAGGTGCTTTTAATCCTTTTATCTGTCTTTGATCGCAAGTTTCTCTTGCTGAAGCGACCTCTTTTGGAGTGACTGGATAGAAGATTTCGACAAGCATTGGACTTCAAGTAGGGGCATGTCCTCATACTTTTTTATTTAATAATTTTGAATCACAAATGATCTAGAGAAAATATTTTGCATTTGGTTGTTTGTTTCTAGATATCCTTAGGATACTAGGGAGATTGTTCTTGTCTGCAAGAAGGATTTATCCGCATAACACCAAGCTTTATTAGAAGGAAACAAAGCATGTGTTGAGATAAATCATAGGCACAACTGAGTATGGGTTATAATACATGATGAAATAGGGAGTGAAGCTCAAATGCTTCACTAATGAGGATTGGGTAGGAAGTCCATCAAACAAGAAAATTACTTCAAGCTCTGTCTTCAGTATTGGGTCTACAACTATTTCCTGGTATAATAGAAAGCAAAGGTTTGTGGCACTCATCTTAGAAGAGGTTGAATACATGGTTGAAATTCAAGAAACATGTGAGGCCATATGGGTGAATAAAATACTTGTGGGTCTTTTCAGTCAAGAGATGGATCTGACAGTGATTTATCATGATAATCATAGTTGTATTAAACTCTTTGAGAATCCTATATTTCATGATAGGTCCAAGCACATTGATATCAGGTACCGTCACTTATGGGATTTTGTGTAGAGGAGAATTATGATGCTACAGTACATTCCAGCTAAAGAGCAAGATGTAGATATCTTGACAAAGGCATTGTATAGAGGAAAATTTGAATTCGACGGGTACATGATAGAGGTTGTGAAAAATCCCTTTCTTTCTAATAGGGAGTGTTATAAATTATAGCAAGAAAGGATTGATTTGACTTGTTCCTTAGTCAAATTGAGTAATTCAATTTTCCACATTAGTAGGATGAATTTGATTACAGTTAGGTAGAGTGACAAGGCCTTGTCTACTAGTTAAGTCAGTAAATTTGAGTTATAGGCTTGGAGTATAGTTGTGCATGTAGTGATTACTAAAATTTAGCAATCTGGTTCAGTTATTTTCAATTGAACTTAACATTGATGGTATTGGACCTGCGAAAATTTGAGGGATCTCCCCGATATGAAGTCCCAAGTAGACCTCACACCATTTGGGGTAGGAGTCCCAACAGTGCGGTGTTTAATGATATGCCTTGGATTTCAGAACACATAGAGTGGTGCACAATGTATTTGGTTAAATAAAGTGTGTGACCCTGCAAAAATTCAATATGATGCATGAGTGGTTCTAGTAGCGAAGGGAAAAGGAAGTGTGCTACTTGGAAGCATGTAATAGTACACAACTTGAAAGGAACACACGAGCTGAAAAGACATCACACAAACTAACAAGCAGAATAGTCCACAAGTTAAAGGTGATGGATTAAAACAGGAGCATGCATTCAAAAATATTTTTACAAATGAAAACGAAATAGTTCATACTTATATGTGTAAGTTAATAAACATACATCACAAACATAACAAGAATATTCCTACTACATTTACAATATATCCATGAAGACGCGTCGACTTTGATTTTATTATAAGTGAAAGTTCCATTCATACATACAATATGACGAACCACTTGCCCCAATAGTCGAATGTGAAATCAATAACACCTGCTCCTCCCAAAGAAGTATACTCCCTCTACTCTACGAGGAAGCCAAGGCTGACACAAAACTCCCAAGCCTTTTCTAAGCCTAAGCCTAGCCAAACTTGTAGCTCCCAAAAGCCCTTTACAAGAGTTATGATGATGTATTTATAAAAAAAGGGGGTTGACTCTTGGCATGCCCCCTTTGTGACTCTTGGACTCCCCTCATGACTCCTCACATTACATATGACCCTTCACATTCCATCATGAACACATGGAATTTCACTTAATAATAATTATAAATAATATTACAATTTCCACTCATACCCATATAAGAAAAAACAATGTAGAGACAACTTGACATACTAACAAGACAAAGCACTAGAATTTTGGAGTTGGGGTGAACGTAAGCCGAGCATATTGGATTTTGTGTCTCTTGCTCACATACTCATTCCAAGCTTGGTACTATGCAATGGTCTCCCCAAACTATGAGATAGTTTTAGGTTGGAAGCAAACTCTTGCCTCCATAACATCAGGGTACAATGTCTTGGAACCAATCTTAACCTCTTTCTCAATCAGGAGCAACATTGTTCTGATATGAACCAGGCCACTAATGAAAGTATGCAAATTATTTCTATTCACCTCCAAGTCCTCCCAGGTGGCCATCTACTCCAGCTGCTCTAGGTATTGATTAATCTCTTGTCGGACTTTTCGTTTTCATTTAGTATCGATGAATATACCAACTAATGGGATCTTGTGGGTTATCACCATGGAATCAAAATTGTTGTATATTCGTACATATGAGACCTGAATGTTTCCGATGAACGAGGTGAGATGATTTTTGTTATGGATTAGCATCCAAACTTTGGAATTCTCTAACTCTGCCTACAACTCATCTTCTTCACCAGTGTAAGCGGCGTGCCCTTGTATCACATTCTCCACTCATGCATGACAGTGATGGTAATATGTACATTCATAAGGATCCTGAAAAACTCTTTGCTCTGTCATTACAAGTCATTCAAGCAGACAACTGCGTTATGTATGGTCACCAACTCCTCATAAATTTTCCGCATAGTGTCTCCATGTGCAGATACTTCAACAAGTATCGCTGCTCTTATCTCCTCATGGTAGACTTGTGCGGAAGGTGCATCTACGCTACTACACGAAGTTTTTCATTCTCTCGCCGAAGTGCCTATATATTCTACACCAACTGCTTATTCCCAGCCACCAAGAAGTGAGTGTTAGATCTGAATTCTCCTGTGAAGGCCAAGCTGGCATCGATAATGGTGTTTGGATTCTTGTTGGTGTCTGCCACTATCACTCTTTCTCTTATGAATGCATGTGATGCATGATCATCCAGGAAGTGATTTATTCACGTTGATATAACCTTATTCTATTGTTCATCAAATGATAGGTTGTACACATATGTTATCACTGGAAAATCGTACAAGAAAAGGTGACATTATTTAATGTTAGGCAAAAGGATTTACAGGCCTGAGAGACATTAGAGAATCTAAAATTATTTAAAAATCTCTAAGGTCTGAGGAAAAATCAAATTGCGTACAAGAAGGACTAGTCAAATATGCTTTTGCATGCAAAATTCTTCGATAAGCGCGCCCTTGCGTGCCTTTTGACCCAAAAAGTGCGCAATCCTAGGAGTGGCAGAAGTCACTTTCTGGGACCACAAGGTACACTCTAGGACATGTATTCCACACTTGAAGCTGCCTAAGAACAGGCACCCAAGCCTCCTTAGGACATCAAGGGAGCACACAATGGAATAAATGTGGCACATAATGGAATCACCCTCCTCTCTTGGGTCACTATTCACAATGTACCAAGAGAGGGAAGGAGGATTTGAATTCTCCTATAAAATGCCACGAAGAGATGAACAACTTGAGAGCACATTTTTATGTTGGCTAGAATTTCCCCAATTAATACCAGCAGTGTGTGATTCGGAGCAGAGATATAGGGGACTTAGTTGTTGGCCATCTAAAAACTCCAGTCCACCATAGTAGAGAGAGGGAGACCTTGCGCCAAGGCAGCTCAGAAGTAAAAACATCCTTGCATCGAGACTTAGAACCCTTATTTCTAAGGTCCCCTTGGCAAGTGGGTTAAAGTTTCATCCTCATTTCCTACCAGCACTCAATAAGAGGGGACATAAGCGCCATCGTTTGGATTATTGAAAATGTTTGACTCTATTTAGAGATTTTGTGTTATTTTTTTTAGTTTTAATTTAATTTTTATGTTTGAATACGCATGCTATTTTTCTATCTAGTATGTTTATGTTCTAGCATGTTCCACTAACTTGCTTGACTCCATATATTTTCTGCCTGTGACCAATAACTTAAGATGGAAAACCACACCCCTTAAGTTGGTGCGATTTCGTACATACGTGCACCAAACACAATAAAACAGGATTGGCGACTCCAATAACTTTTATTTCCAAGCTTAGGTGATTGTGCCCTTTTGTAGAGACCTCCGTCTTTGCTGTGGAGTTGGGATGGAATTGCGCCCTTTTCTCTCCTTCATTCCCTAGTTCATCCCAAGTGACAGATTGAAGCAGAAGAGCTCCAAAAAATTACATTGCAGGAATTTGCGCGCATTTCTCACAGACAGACATGCCCCAAGGTGTGCATTCAAAGCTGAATTGCACCGAGACATTGCGCCTATTTCAACCTTTTGTGCGCAAAAAACAGAATGAGAATTTTTTCCAATATTCTCATCTTTTCCTGCTTGTAAATGTGCCTTCCAGCCCATAATAAATCTACCAGCACAAGTTGACATCCCCCACAGCTTGCTAAAACTCACCCTTGACTGCTTTTGATAGGATTGGTGTTAGTTTTATTTCAAGTTGATTTTTGCAAAGTCACACATAGTTTAAGTAGGGGAAAATTAACTTGAATTCCAAAAAAAATATGTTTTGCAAATTTAGGTAAAAAAACACCTAGATAATTAGCCAAAGTAAGTGGCCCAAGTCCACGCATACTTAGCTAGTTCTTTTTCTAGTGTAATAGTCATTAGTTTAGTTCAATTTTTGCACTAGGATTGAATTGTCGATAGAAGAGCAAGTAATATCTGTTGCCTTTGCACCCTCCGGTGATCCTAGGAAAGCATATGAACACTCTCCATTCATAACTCACCATCTCCCTATAGTTGATCACATAGATTAACTAGGAAAAATTGAAAGCGGCCCATATCCGCACATGTTTTTTTTTTGAGCAAGGAACAATAGAACATAGTTTAACTAGGGGATTTTGAAAAGGATCATCGCATATCCACATGTTCAAACTATGTGCTTGTTCACTTTTTGCTCACACACATCCACACACTAAGCAAAGCAAAGACACATAAAACTTACTTAACAAAACTCACTAAATTCTCCCCACAGGGGCCACAAAAGAATTTACAGTCTAAGTTAGGATCAAGGGGGTAGGCATCCAATAAGACACCTTGATCATTCTTCATATTGAAACATAGAATTTGATTGTTTAGGGAGCTTTCAAATCCACCTATCATCACACAGAAAAGAAAACCCTAGTGCGACAGAGACCTGATTCAGAGGGGGTTAGGCTTAGGCGCTGTGCGTGCGGTATCAGTTGGGGCTACCTGACCCGGCTGATACTCGGTACTGTTAGATGAAAAACCGAGAAGCCCAAGAATCGAACACTCACGTGGGACGGTGGTACTTAGTGGCCAAAATTAGGGCATCATTTCCCTGTAGGTGACGGTGCAGGCAAGCACTAGATCCTCTACCCTTTCCTTGGTGGATTTTCTTTGGCTGACTGGGGGTGTCGCCAGCTCTTACGGGATGTTGTGCCAACAATCGCAAGATATCTTCTCAAGGCCCAGTTACATTTGAGTGTGTGAGGATGATTAGGTCTGCTAGGATTTGTGTATCATATGCAAACAAACAAAAAACCATATTTTTTGAATGACTGATCACATAGGATTAATCTAAAGGGAAGATTTATTTTATTTTCGCTTTGTTTTATGTATGCGATCGGAATTTTTCTTTGATTATAATCTCTTTCCTCTCAAATATTTCCAAAGCCATACCTAGTTGACGCCAGAATGGACCCAACGGGGCCTCGTCGATCTAGACGTCTTTTGGACCTCCCCCCATTACCAGGAGGGGTTCCAAGTCTTTCGCCATTTAGGCGTCGAAGACGGAACACTACCACCATTATTGGTTCATCCTTTATTGGGGCATCTTTAGTTGGGAACCCTGGTTGGTCTCCCAATGGCACACAACACACCACTCCTCCCACAACTCCTAGAGGGCAGAGGGGTGCTACCCATTCTGGAAGCCAGTTGAATGCACAACAGGGTACGTCATAGAAAAAGCCTATTCCTAACTAGAACATTGTGTTTTCACAAGTCACAATGGCTACAACCTCGCAATCACCTTTTCTAGCTTCGTTAAATCTACCAGATTTAACCAAGTTGACAAACGACCCCATTGCACACAACCCCATATGGCCTCCCATGCCCACGAATCTCCCATTATACATTCCAAAATTTGAAGGTAAGCAAGCGGAAGACCCTGTAAATCATGTTATGACTTTACACCTGTGGTGTTCGTCGAATAACATCATTGATGATACTATTCGACTCAGACTGTTTCAACGCACTCTAACCGGAGTAGCAGTGAAATGGTACGTGGAGCAACCCTTTGCTACACATGGAACCTTTAGCACCCTCGCCACTGTGTTCTTGACCTATTTTCAGTTACCCATCCACCATGATTCCATAATGGAGTTACTGACCCAATTTAGGCAAACCCCTGCCGTCCATATCTCGGACCATCTCCATGAATGGCGATGACGTCGTAGTTTGTGCAAAGCCAAACTTGACGATCGACTTTTGTTATACCTGTTCCTGAAAACTCTCACCGCAAAGATTTCAAAGGACGTGGTGCAACAAAAGCCCATATCCGAAGAGGATGCCATTAGTAAGGCCCAACAACTCGAGCTGATCTATATGCAGTCAGGGTATATTTATAATATCCTGTCAAATGTTCCGCATCTACAAACTTACAAAGAATGGCCAGGTGTGTTGAAATATGCAGATGGTTTAATTGGGTCATTGACCCAAAGTTACCCAGGCAACAACGTTCAAAACGCCGGTTACATGTATGATTCTACCTAGAATGTACCACAACCCGGCTACCAAAGTCATCACATGCCTCCGTAAAATTTGACCAGTAGGGCGTCATCGTATCACCATCAGCACGGAGGACCCTATCCTCCGGCTCAGGGGACCCAGTACGTAGATAGACATACTGACGGAAGAGCTCCCCCCCAATAGCCATTTGCAAACCAAGGAATGCATTATGCTCAATCCCTAGCACAAGACCTACCCATGCAAAATAATGCAGAGGTAAACTTAGTGCAGCCTTCCCAAAACCAACCGTGCCAACCATATAACTAGGAGAATCCAAAATATCTTCCTAACGCGGTCAAGAAAAAAGGAAAAAACAAGCCTAAAGGAAATCTTGGATAAGGGGGAAATAATCAACAATTCCCTCCACGATCACAGGTAGGAGGAAAATCCAACCGAAATCAAAACCAGGAGTGAAGAAATTCTCAACGGCAGAAGAAAAGGCCACCTCTCTGAACAAACCACTCTTGTTCAATCTGTGGTGAGTACGACCATTACACTCACCACTGTCCCGACCTCCCTGAGCTGAAGAAGCTATAGAGTAACCGTGGACAAGGGGGATTTGCCCATCAGCCATCCATCATGCAGGAGCCTTTCCCCCATCAAGGGATAGTTAGCACTTAGCAACAAACTCCCGATGACTCCGGAAAAACAGTCACGAAATCTACATGACTGGCGAGGATTTTTTTTTTTCAAACATGGAATTAAAATTATGACACCCCACCAGACACCAACACGTCAGGGGCTAGTACCAGCGCACCAAAAACACCTTTAACCATATTAAAGATGCCTATTGAACCCTTTCCCAAGATGGGTAAGGGACCAACTAGGCGAGCAGGAAACTGTTCCAAAGTAGCCCATAACTATATCATTGTGGATGATCTAGCTCAATCTCCCATTGCCATGTCAGCTTTGGAAGTATTGCAGTCATGCCCAAAGCAACAGAAAGCCTTGCTTTCTTCGTTAGGCACTATTGACCTTGCCGATACATGCCTAATGGATTTTGATTTAGAAAAATCCACCCCTTAGCTTTCTTCAATGGTCGCCTTTCAGATACCAGTATCGGTCCAAAACATTACCATTCACCGATATGTCATTGACGAGGGTGCATCCACATGCATCATGTGAAAGAACGTTTGGTAGAATTTAGGGTATCCTGAGCTAAAGCCATCCGACATCACGCTTAGAGCATATGATGGTCGTCGTTCAACCCCTGTCGGCCTCTACCAAAATGTCCCGGTCTGCTTAGCCAGAAAGACGGTCCTTATAGACATTGAAGTCTTGGATGCCCACTTGGACTATAATATACTCCTTGGTCAGAGTTATATGTACGCCATGTCATCTGTAGCCTCCTCCGTCTTCTGAACTATGATGTTGCCCCATGAGGACTGCGTCGTTACTGTTGACCAATGGATGCATAGCGAAAAGCGGCCCCTAACAAACACCGATGTCATTCTACCCTACGTAGATACATTCGCGGACGCGCTTTCATGGTACCAAGAATATGGCTCCATCCAATCAAATCTTTGGCCATCCTAGGATCATTCCTAGGAGATCCCCCTATTATACCTAAGTCATCACCTGAAGTCATAGGGACTCCGGTGTGCATGATGTCCACATCAAGCACCGAAGCTAGTCAGGACACAGAAAAAAGCAGTAATGACACCGAGTCCTCAGCCATGACAGCCTCTCTAGCCTACGCCGCTTCCAAAACCCCTTTCCTCTACCCCCCATCCGGTTTAGTATCCCAATAGGTTTTGGCAACGGTAGTGTTACCAAACATATCTTTCGCAATACCAGTTTGGTACCTCGTCCCCCCTACTGGGACAGGAGTCACACACATCACTACCACAGGGTTAAAGCCCCTCAGTCCTGAGGAGGCCCCACCTATACAGGAAACTGTCGAAAACATCCCTGCAAAGGAAATCCCCATTGCAAAACCGATGATTACGGCTAAGAAAACCTAGAGAGGAAAGAGGGTGGAGTCTCCCGCCACGCAATAGGAATCACCCAGTTGTGCCATATGTGACGTAGTAGGTCACCCTACCCATATCTTCCCAGAGCTAGATGAATTAAAACCACTCCTTGGCTCTGAGGCCGACATCGTGACACCACATTCCTAAAAAAAGGAACTTGCCACCAAAGGAAAAGGAAAAGTATTGCGTAGTACCAATCACGTGTGCGCTATCTGCAACAATTATGGGCACTATACCCATCATTGCAAAGAAATACCATGATATAGGGACACCTTACACGCCATCGAGTGATCCTATCAAGAGGATCCCTCCACCCAGTCATCTAGAGATGAACCTTGTACCATCCTGTACATGCAGGAGGAACGACAGTCAGAAGAAAGACTCCCGTTCATATTTCCCCCTCCTATCATACGCTACACGCTGTGCGATGAATGTGGTCACCTCATCGAAGAATGCGCAACCATGGAAATCATCCATAGATGGTATCCCATAGAAAGAGTTTATTACGTTGGATTGCGGGAAATGCAATTCACATATCCTTTATGTGCCGACAACCACCTTTTGGAAAATTTCCACCATATCCCTCGATTCCGCTTAGCGCTGGCTAGTTTATGCTCAATCATAGTCCGCCTCTCCCAGGAAGACGAAACAAACTCAGAATCCATGAACAACTCGACAACCCAAGAATATGTGACGAGAAAATCCATCCTCTTCCTGTCAGCTGAAAAGCGACCAATCAGGGAACCCTTAGTTCCCCCCAACTTCTCTCTACAAAGAAAATCAACATGTGTGTTATGTAAAACGCCTAATCATGTGGTCGCCACTTGCCCTGATTTAGCAGCGTTACGGTGCTAGTACCCTGCCACACCACAAACTAAACATGATGAGACCCCTATATCTAGGCTATTTTTCCCAGTATGTCAGGGAAATCACTGTGGACAACGTTTTACCTATATCCCGCAAGTTCTTCCTCTCATTGATATGATTAATACAATAGATAAGAAACGAGACGATCTCCTCAAACGATATAGAAAGTAAATTACCCCTAGGCCAGCAACCCCTCACCCACATCAGTGTGATGGGAAAACTGGGATGGCGCACCAACCAAGCATGACCCAGGCCAAACCTAGGATAACATGCAGACTGTGTGACCAGATTGACCACCGAATCAATTAGTGCAAATAACTGAAGCCCCTCGCAAACAATCTTCGCACAGTCTCTTCTCTGCCACAGAGACTTCTCTCTAACCAAGAGAAAATCACGCATACTTATTGCCAGATTTATTCACACTTTCATCATAAAATTAAATGTGAGCATCTCCCCAAGCTAAAAGCGGCAAGAGCGCATTAAGTCTACACTCCCCACAAGAGTTAGACACACTCAAGCCAACAACACGAAAATGGAAGTAGAAGACCTCATCTTCTACCACAGATCCTTTCCAAGCATCCACATCTGGGACGATGAGTAGTGTTGATTCTCATACAATCTACTCAATTGGCACAGTGGTACCATGCACCATCTACACTGGCTAGAACCACGAACCAGGGGCATGCCCCCTAATGGAAACATTCAGGCACCTCTGTACCAGGAAAAATTTCCACCACTAGGAAATTGACCATCTGAACGGGGGACCCAACCTTGCACTAACTCCCATCACAAAGATTCTTCCCCCACCAAACGCCGACAACACAATACACCATATATGATTCATATCATCATGTATCAGAACTATGACTCGAGCTGTCTGCTTATCTGCCATAGGTGTCGAGTCAGTTGCAACTACGAAAGTAGCTGTACCTGGGACAGTGCAGACCCAGTCTGTCTACACTCTGTTGACCGCGTCTGTTTCCACCACATCGATGATGGAATCCTTCTCGTGTCTTGCAACCAGCTCCATGAGGATTGAACCTATTTAGCATAATATTGTGTAGGATCAATCCCCCTTAGGATCCCTATTTCATTCGGATGAGGACATCCTAGAGGCAATGAAGGAGCCAGACTACGCATGGGATGCAATGCATCACCATTTGCTTTTTCTCCCTAAGAACGTGTTCAGTCCTGACAACACAAAAGAACAAGAGATCTACGCGATCAAATCAAAATATTTCCTCCCATCAGGAAAAGTCGATTGGTTCAAAAATCCCATCCCGACGCCCAATGCATTCGAGGAAGGAAATATGTCAAACATCTCACCTACTATCAAGGTGAAAATATCCCAAAATCCTGCAAAGGTTGAAGAAATATCACTGGGAGAAGCATTCCCTCCAGAAGAAATAGCCTCTTATACCCAATTTCTACAAGAGTATCGAGATATCTTCACGTGGGACTACTTAGAAATGCTTAGGCTTAGTCCCATTATCGTAGAGCACCATATTAACACTTGGCCTGACATACCTCCAGTGCACTAGAAACAATGTCAATTTCACCCATCAAAGGCAGAAGCAATAAAATGAGAAATCGATAAGGTTCACAGAGCCGGGTTTATCTACCCCATTGCTTACACATCTTGGGTTTCCAACCTTGTTCCCTTCATGAAAAAATAGGGCACCATACGCGTTTGCACCGACTTTCGGGATTTGAAAAATCTTGTCCCAAAGACAACTATCCCACCCCATTCATCGACCAAGTCATCGATGCTTGTGCGGGGCACGAGGATCTATCCTTTATGGATGGATTCTCAAGGTACAACCAAATTCAAATTCGCCATACAGACTGATAAAAAACTGTGTTCACCACCTCATGGGGCACATTCGCATACAAGGTAATGCCATTTAGCCTAAAAAATTCTAGAGCCACCTTCCAAAGGGCCATGAAATATATATTTCATGACTTGGCACACCTTATCCTCGCCTACTTGGACGACCTGACCGTCCGCTCCAAGAAGCGCTTAGACCATCTTGAGGATCTGCGATTGGTATTCCAATGATGTCGTCAATACAACCCACGCCTGAACCCCCTAAAGTGTGTCTTCTACGTCAACGTAGGAAGACTCTTAGGTTTTATTATGTCCTAGCAAGGGATTTGCGTGGACACCCTCAAGGTCCAAGCTATCAAAGAGGTACCTCCGCTTAGAACCCTCAGGAAACTCCAAAGCCTGCAGGGGAGGGCCAATTTTCTGAGACGATTCGTCCTGGATTATGTCACTTGCGCTCAAGGGTTCCTGTGCCTCCTTCGCCAGGACATCTCATTCAAATGGGATGATCATGCCCAACAAGCATTTGACGCGCTGAAAAAAACATTATCTTCAACACCACTCATCAGTACCCCAGACTATAACAAAGACTACATCCTGTATCTATCAACTTCCAAGTCCACCTTGGTCAAAGTTTTAATCTAGGAAGGCCCAGATGGGAAGGAGCACGTAATTTATTACGTCAGTAAAACCTTATCGGGCCCAGCATTAAGATATGAGCCTGAAGAAAATACTGCCCTAGAATTAATACATGCAGTCCAGAAGCTTCGCCACTACATCATCTTCAAAACCAATACGGTTATTGCAGATGTTAATCCCATCAAACACCTGCTCACACGTCGCCTAATGAACCATAAGTATGCTCGCTAGATAGTCATTCTTTAAGAATACGACTTACAGTTTCGCTCCCCTAAAAGAAAAAAGGCGCTTATCTTAGCAGAGTTCATTCCGGACCCCACAAGGGATACCAAGGGATCACCAGTAAACGATTCGCTACCAGACGAGCATCTCTTCTTCGTAGCAACCGATGACCCTTGGTACAAAGACATTCTCCTCTTCCTACGAACTCAAAAGTTCAGACCTCATCTCACTTGAGGTGATCGTCGGCGCATACGCCACTAGGCCCCCCAATATCTCCTCATAAGTGATGTGTTGTACCGACGAGGCATCGACACCATTTTACGTCAATGCCTCACTCACGACAAAGAGGAACAAGCCCTCAATGATTGCCATGAGGTGCTTGTGGTGGCCACCTATCTGGAATGGCCACCACCCAAAAATTCCTACGGACAGGATATTTCTGGCCCTCCCTGTTTCGTGATTGCATTACAACATTCAAGAGATGTCAGTGATGCCAGCACTTTGCTCATGAGGCAATTGCCCCTCCCGCTCCTCTACACCCTATCATCGTCGCTGATCCATTTTTTAAATGGGGAATAAACTTCATGAATTTCAACCCAACATCGTCTGGAAATCATAAATACATCATAGTGGCTGTCGATTATTTCACCAAGTGGGTAGAGGCCATGCCCACATACGACGACACCGCAGAAACTGCTGCTCGATTTATGTTTAACCACGTGATCGCCTGGTACGACGTTCCCAAAGAGTTAGTCTCTGAACATGGGAAACACTTTGAGAATGAAGTTTTCGAGGAGCTATTTCACCACCTCGGATTCAACCATGAATTCGCTTCACCATACTACCCCCAATCCAACAGACAGGTATAATTTGTAAAAAAAGTCCTCAAAACAATGTTACAACACATGGTGAATAACCATAAAACCAACTAGCACCGTATGCTCTTCTCTGCCCTGTGGGCATATCGCACAATCGTGAAGACATCCATTGGTTTCACTCCCTTCCACTTGGTATACGGGGTCAAAGCCATGATTCCCATAGAACGTGAGATCCCGAATTTACAAGCTGCCATCGAACTCCTCGTTGATACCCAACCTCTAGAACAATTTCTAATACAACTAGAGCTTGTCGAAGAAAGCCGACAACAGTCGCTTCAACATAAAGAGGCCCACAAGAAATGGGTAAAATCATCGTTCAACCGCCACATCAACCCTCGCTAAATCACCGAGGGAGAACTAGTCCTCCGCTATGATGTCGCAAAAGAAGACCTAGGGCCAGGAAAGTTCGAAACCTTATGGAAAGGACCCTACATCGTAAAACATATCCTGCTCAAGAGGGCATACATCTTGATGGAACCGGATGGGACATACCTCAACAACCTTGTCAACAACCTTTAACTCAAGAAATTCTATCCATAATGGCCATGCAGGCCCTACCCTAGAGTCAATGTGTACAAACCCGACTGTTTTAAAATTTTTGACCAAAATAATTTTTACAAAACGCGCTCGAGTGTCACAATGGATTACCCATCCGACCCTTACTTCATATTTGCTGATGGAGCATCAAGATGGTCTCAAAGTTTAGCAGTAGCCGCCTGGGTCATCTATCACCCTGACCGTTCACCACTCTGCACGAATGGTCTGTGTATCGGTTCAACAAACAATCAGGCAGAATATGATGCCGTTATCAGACTTATGTGCGATGCCCTCCATCAGGGCATATGCCATATGCATATATATCTCGATTCCTAGTTAGTAGTATCACAGTTAAACCAAACATTTGAGATACGAGATTCACATCTATTTAGAAAATATTTGCGTGCAAAAAGATTAAGCAGACAATTTGACTACATTACATTCACACATGTACCAAGGAGTCAAAACCAAACAACTGATCGCATAGCTAATGATATTCTAAACTGGAATGCATCTCAAATAAACCATTATACATAAAAAACAAAAAAAATACACATCCATCAACATAACATAATCCATAAACAGAAACAGGGGGCACACCATGTAGAGCCGCAAAAATATCTCTCACATATATATAAAATTTATGTGTATGAGTACAAAAATAGTGTCTCTCACCCATCGGTCAGCCCAAAAAGATACACAAATCAATCATCAAAAATAGGGGAAGCCTCCTCATAATGGGTGCTTTCCCCGTGTACATAAATGACTCTAAGGCGGTGCTCCCCTAGGTGGGGCACCTAGACCCACTGCCGCTCTCAGTACTACAACTGGAGCCGTCGTCAACATCAAGACTGCCACCCAACGTAAAACTGACTGATATTCCCTCTCCCAGGCCATCAAGGTCTCCAGCCACACCTCCTCGAGGTCATCCAAAAAGCCTCGAGATGGCATCCCCTGGGTCAAGCAGTCCACTCGATCCCAGGCATCCTCCATAAATGACACCCCCGTGGCCAGCTCAGCAGCGTGAGCCTTCGCCGCATTAGCACGAGCCTCCGTTGCATTGGCACGAGCTCGCTCAGTTGTACCCTCAGCAGCAACCAAGCTACTTCCCTCCCCTGAAGGGTTGGCCTCACCACCGAGTCCCCCACCCTGAGGCTGTGCAGGATCTCCTCCTAGCCCCCCACGAGCTCCCCGAGGTCTCCTAAGAGGACCATGGCTGCCCAATCGAGCCACAGGGCGACCAACCTCGCCAACATCTGCAAGAGTAACCAAAACTATGTTAGTGTCACCATAAAAACACATATAAACTTAAATACTCAAATAAATGCAAAAAACCTAAAGACATACCTGTTGGCCCCCAAGCGTAGCCAGGAGGGAGACCCATCTCTGGATCCCCCGAAAGTCCATCCTCGCATATGGGAATGGCAGATTCATCTGGGGGTTAGCCTTAAACAAGGCCTTCATCATGGCGTTCGAATAACACCCCACCCCACCCCCAACTCCTCGTGGCATCATGGGAACTAACCTCCTCATACAGGGCTCCCGTGGCCCCCTAGTAGGCACCGCCACAACCGCCTTCAACAGTACCACCCACTCGTACATGATACTGCATAAAATACTAGCATACACAAACAACTTTGATCCATCTTGGATCTTGAAAAGTTATGCCAGCATCCCGTCATAGCAGAAACGGGAAAAGTCGAAAAAGTGTTCGGCCCTCAACTGGCGGAAGACTCCAACCTACGGGCCCGATGTCCGATGTGGAGACGCTGACCTTGTGAGTCGCATGATAGCTGCCAAAGTGAACCACTTGACCAAATCTGTCACTGAGGTAATGGCTATGCACCCCTCCGTAAGGGGCACCCCGCCACAGTGACACATTCGGAACCACTCCAAATCCACCCTCCCAAAAGGGAGTGGATAGCTCAACGCCTCACCCTGAGGCAGTAGCCCGGTCACAAAGTATATATCTGTCTAAGGATGGATAGCAAGGTCACACCCACGTAGCACAAACACATTGCGCCACTTGTTCCAATTCTCGAGCAGGTAACGCATGAGTCGGTCCTGTGACCGAAGAAGGTCGTTCTCCGCAAATTTTAGGAGACCCCATTGCGGCAAATATTGGCGCGCCTGACCGTTGGCGGCTAAATTAGTACGAAGATCAGTCCAATCCCACTCCCTCCACAACATCCTGACAACAAAACAGGAGCACATCAGTAGCATAAAAACATAAAAAAATAGGCAAAATGTCCAAAAATTTGGACAAGAAACTGCCTCAGCCTTTTGCGTGCCTGTCCCTCAGGCATGGCGCGGAAGGCACACCTGTATTTCTCATAGGTGTGCATAGGCATGCCCAAGGCTGAGAAAAGTGTGCCTAAGGCGCGCAAAACCCTAATTTTCCACGCAGAAGGGTAAAACTGGCTCAGAATCCGTACAAACCAGTTTTATATCGACCCTGGCACCCTCAGATTGAAAAAATTAAAATGCAGGACGTCATGGAGGTTACCTGGGCATGATATCGCTAATCCCTGGTGCTCAGGCTGACCGCAATGGCAATAAATGCTCCACAGAAGCCTCTAACCTTTCAATAATCAACAAGCACAAATGAATTGAATTAGGGCCATATTCACCTATATATCGCCCTTTTCAAAAAAATTGGAGGACCATAACGAGAGCTCAAAAGCCCCGATCGCCGGACCGAAAGCAACACTGTGATCAACACTCCATAATGTATAAAGGTGATGCCACACATTCGTGCCCCCGAAAAAATAAATTGTCAGCGCCGACAGGTATGCCCTCTCTCATCTTCTTTTTTAAAGCACATGTATTTCAATAATATTTGATAAAGAAGATGCTTTCACTTGAGGTAGTTGTTTTTGAAGGTAGTACACAAACCATCCACAACCCCATCCACAGAAAGTGCCAGAGCAGGTATCATTCTACCCCCAGCATGATCGAGTCCCAGAAAACTCTGCATATCCTGACATCATTTCTCCATCAGAAATTAACCATAGGTTCCACACATCTGACCGTGTTTATCATCACCTCGCCTTGCACATGATAAGCATTCTCGTTGGTCGGTAGAGCCTCCCCTCTATGGCACTCGTCACCCAAAGTAGACCATATATCACAAAAAATAGTGACGCCAAGGCCATACCACTATAGTCTGGGAAGCAAATCATGCCCATTCCCTCACCATGCATAAGGTCAAGTTTTACCATATGAAATAAAACCCCTTTCCCGGAAAATTAGGTTGTGCAAGCAGATCAAAAGCGCACTACTGCGCCTCGCATTTGGCCCACCATACCTCCATCAACACAATCCCATCTGCGATACTTTTTCATCTGCTTCATCAACCTCACACATGAGACCAACCAATGGGCCCCCCACCCTCAACAAAACACCTTCCTCATATCATCAGTGAGCGAACACTTTCATGTTTTGGGGCACCTGTGTCTGTGTTTTGTACAAACCAAACCCCATTATTTTATTCTTTTGGTAAGTGTACAAAGACCGCAAATGGTGCACTATGTCCCCCACCCACTCATTCATTTTTTCTCCCATGGCAGCAGTCCCTGACCACCCTTGGTCAGAGTATACCACCCTCACGCAAAAGCCACTATGACATTCATAACCAATTTATACCCACCTTGGAAGTCCTACCGAATCTAGGGATTTCCCCATCAGAAATAGTTATGACTGCAGCCAAGCTGATTTTCATACTCCGACCTTGGGCCACTGAATTCCCATCATCAGTTTTCAGCCACCCCCTACCACCATGCCTATGTTAAACCCATCACATCCAGGATCCTAATCCTTCGTATCAACAACCCTTTCGTTCGGTTGAGGCTTCCTTTTTGTTGACTTCAACACCTCTTTTCCAAAAAGGAAGCGGTGCGTTGGATCGCCCCTCTCCATAAAAAGGAGCATTCTCGGGTGGCACTGTGGGAGACATCATTTCCCACATATGTCATCGATCCTCCTGACATTGGACTATAACACAAGCTTTCATGTCAAGGTGGTATCGTACCTTACAACCATTTCACTTTGATCAAATTCGTCGAAGACTCGTGCCTTTATAAGCGTCTCTGTCAGCAATGCTTACACGAGAGGTCCCAACCAATGCATATGCATACAATGCACATTTACACGCCATACCAAGCTTAAGCATATGGGTACCACATTCCACCTATTGTTAAAGAAAAAATTCTCCCTGAGGGCGTCAATAGTGGTCGTCATCAACAAATAGATCACTACCATATTAGTGACACATACAGGACATGTATCTGTCAAATAGATTTGTCTAACTAGCCAAAGAATTACGAGCATGGGACATTCCTGCCTTGTAGAAAATTTGTATATATTGTATTATACCATTGCTTACAGGGGTCCCACAGGACATGGTCGCTCTTCGACCCAATGCAGGGTGTCTCCAATTCCGAGCTACACGTGGGTCTCTCTCTCTCTACACACTGTATATAGAAAAGAAACTATAATGTATTTAGACTATACATTTCTTCCTATACCTCACACATTAGGGGGCATCTGTTAAGCAAAGGTGATATTATTTAATGTCAGGAAGAAGGATTTACAGGGTTGAGAGACATTAGAGAATCTGAAAGTACTTAAAAATATCTAATGTCTGAGGAAAAATAAAATTGCGTACAAGAAGGACTAGTCAAATTTGCTTTTGCGCGCAAAATTTTTTGATAAACACGCCCTTACGCGCCTTTTGACCCAAAAAGTGCACAATCCTGGGAGTGGTGGAAGTCATTTTCTGGGACCACAAGGCACACTCCAGGACATTGATTCCATACTTGAAGCCGCCTAAGAACAGCCACCCAAGCCTCCTTAGGAGATCAAGGGATCACACAATGGAATAAATGTGGCACACAATTGGATCACCCTCCTCTCTTGGCTCACTATCTACAATGTACCAAGAAAGGGAAGGAGGATTTGAATTCTCCTATAAAAGGCTACCAAGAGATGAAAAACTTGAGAGCACATTGTTATGTTGGCTAGAATTTCCCCAAGCAATACCAGCAGTGTGTGATCTAGAGAAGAGATAGAGGGGACTCAATTTTTGGCCATCCAACAACTCCAATCCACCATAGTAGAGAGAGGGAGTCTTTGCGCCAAGGCAACTCAGAAGTAAATAAATCCTTCCATCGGGACTTAGAAACCCTAGTTCTAAGGGCCCCTTGGCAAGTGGGTTAAAGTTTCATCCTCATTTCCTATCAGCACTCAATAAGATGGGATGTAAGCGCCACCATTTAGATTATTGAAGTTGTTTGAATCTATTTAGAGCTTTTCAGTTATTTGTTTTAGTTTTAGTTTAATTTTTATGTTTGAATATGCATGCTATTTTTCTACCTAGTATGTTTATGTTCTAGCATGTTCCACTAACTTGCTTGAATCCATATATTTTCTATCTGTGACCAATAACTTAAGAGGGAAAACCACACCCCTTAAGTTGGTGCGATTTTGTACATACGTGCACCAAACACACTAACACAACATCCATGATCGGATCATCATCAAGGGGAACTACCTCCTCTTCCTCACTTGGGGATTTGTTTGCGACTGAAGGTGGTGGAGTCTGAAAGGTTGCATGAGGTGTGTTGGGCATCAAGTCCACATATTCATCTTGTGTATCTGGTCCCACTTCGATTTCCGTGAATTAGATCAACTATTAAAGCTCTTTAGAAAACTCTCATCCCTACATCTGTTTTCTCACTCCTTCTGCTACTGGCTGATCCTGTATATGTTCTTCAACCTGTATAGGTGTTGTCTCTTTTGCTGTGGCACCTTGTCTTTATTATTCCTCTTGGTTTTTTCTCTCCTCTTGTTCTCTTCTTCTAAGCTATCGTTCTTCCTTCAATTATTGTTTTGATCTATGTGCTCTCTGCATTGTTTCTTCTAAGGATTGCTTCTCTCTCTTTCTCCGCTCTGCTCTTTGCTGCATTTGTCCCCTCTTTGATTCAGTTGCTAAAGCTACTTTATCAGTGAGAGGATATGCTTTCATTTTCCAACTTTGTTCCTCTTTTGTACTGTCATCTACCTTCCTCTTTCCTTTGTCCTACACCAGATTGCTGCCTGTTGCTGCTGCTTCTTCTGGAACCGTTGTCTTCTGCGGAACAACTTGAGAAGTCCGAGTCGTATTGATTGGCGTGTGAGGTCGGGAGGAGCTATAAAATTTCTTCCATGGTTCCTCCTCCGACCACTGATATATCCTGCTGACCCAATTGAAGTATAGTCTCGCGCAATGGTATTTTCAAATTCCCCTCGGATAATATGGATTGTAAATATTTGTGTCAAACTCAAATCTGATTATGGATTTCCCTTCGACATATGCGATCTTGAGATTCTTAATCTCGTATTATTAGACCTACAAAGGAAGAGTTGGCCATGGTGCCTTCTTCGTCCTATGCAATTTTGCTGACAACCGTGTGGAGATATTATAAGATAACTCTTACATGACAAGTTTGGCAGTGACATATATTGGCAAAAGATGTGGTGGCTTCTTCTCGCCGAATACTCTGATAAATTTGTCATTTGGTAACATGAACCAATCTGCGATCTCTAATACCACCTCCATAACTTCTAGTGACATGTAAGGTGGGTCCTCCTGAAAGACAAGCCTATTAAGTGAGATGATGAAGTGATCAGTAAGCGACTCCATGACTCCACAATGACTGCAATACGAGAGTAGCTTTCAATACATATGTACGACATTGTCTCTCAGTGTCCATATCTAGTTCATGCCAGGGAACTGATTTTGCGCACATATTGCATCTAGTAAGTATGAAGACATGTATAAGCGTGCTTTCTCGCACTTAGGTGGATTCCAAGCTTGTGTCGCATGGACTCTCATCTAATGAGCCAATAGATATGACCAGCTAAACGACTTCCCCTCATTCACTTCCTGGTTCAACAAGGTATTCCATCCCTCAAGAAAGGTCTTTGTGTTTGGTTGGCCATATATTCTACAAGCTAGTATGACCAAAATTTGATAGGATTTGTTGAGTTCCTTTGTCTTGTACATGAGGGTGGGTGTCTGTCTAAACTTCGTTGGCTCCTTCAACCAACTCTTGATGATATCTCTCTTGTTCATGTAGCTATGAGTGGCATAGAACATTGAGTCTGTACTCTTCACTGGCCTAGGAAGATGATATATCTACAGAAAATTTGCTGCCAGGAATGTAGCAACTTTTTGCCTGCTGGTGTTGCTTAATGTCATAGTTTTCACATCAGTGTTTGAGATAACCCAGTTGATCACATTCGCACATGGCATACCTACATGCAACCTTGCAAAGCCTTCACTGCATGATGTTGAGATACATCTGTCGGTCCTCTAAGTATTCTTGACATTCCTTTTAAAATCATCTTTTATCCGTTGCTATGTCAGTTTTGATCCCTTCTTTATAAACAATTGAGTGTCTGCATAAAATGATAAGTTCACTAGAACTTGTTCAACTGCTTCCTCAATATTGCTTTCAACGATTTATTTTGAGGCAAATCTCTTGGATTCCATTGTGAAAGTGAATCCTAGAGGGATGCTCAACAACTTTTTTACCTGTGGGATAGAAAATACATTGACGACAAGCAAATATCAATTATGAGCAAAACTACTTTCAAGAAATTTTTATGAAGCACAAAAGGAAACTAACTGGAAATAATGCACAATTTTCATTCGGAGGAGGGTGCAACTGGCCGAGGAAATTGCATACTGCACGATCCTAATAGGTAGAGTTGAAGCTTGAGGCTTGAGACTACGCAATGTGCATTTCAGCCTCGATAGTGAGCTAGGAGAGACTGCGCATTGCGTAGTATCAGTGGCCAAGGATGTAGGCTTAGGCTTGGTACTACGCAATACGCAGTGGGGCCAACCTATACTACACATTGCGTAGTTCTAGAGGCCAAGCTCTGAGCTTGATCCTCCAGATTGTATACTGCCCAACTGGGCAAAGTCAATTCTGGTAAAGAGAAATGCATATATGCCCAAGGGAAGTGAAGGATTGAGTACAGATCTAACTAAGTGTGATTGAAACAAGACAAATCAAGTGCAGAAACTAAACAAATGAGAAGTGAACGAGATCGGTGAGGAGATTTGTCGCAAAAGTGACCATCGATGAAAAATGAAGAAATCGATGCGACACTTGTAAAAGGCAAATAATAACTTGAAATTACACTTCTATAGGCTAAATGAAGCTAAAAAACCAACATGAATGCAAAGAAACAAGAAAAAAAACACTCATGCAAATGAAACAACAAAAAGCGACAGAAAAATCAACTAAGAGCGATAAATGCAAGACTCACCCAAAAAAGCGATGACAATCGTATCGAAGGTTCCTTTATCTCTTCGAGAATGCTAGAGCTCCAAGATCGAATGTGAGAATGATATCTAGGGGCGTCGATTAAATATATTTGAGAGATTAGGGTTTATGATGTGAATGCCACAAATTAAGGAAAAAAGCGACACATGGCTATAATTTCCAAAAATAGAAAGTGTGCTTCCTTCGGGTTACTAAAAATAGATCCATAAATTTTAGGGACCCCAGGCTCAATCCACTACGCATTTTCTGAGCTCAGTGAAGGATTGTGCAGTTTCTGGGCTCATTGTTGGACTTCCTAATACCTATCATGATTGGGTAGTTTCTGAGCTCAATGATGACTGTTAGTCATGACTGCACAATTATGAACATGAAGGTCAAGTCTAGCTCCATGAATTGTGCAGCTTCTGGAGGCAAGCCCAAAATTTTTGTGCAAGACTTAGACAGGAGGTTAGATTGTGACTTAGAAATATTTTCTAAGTGAAGAGAAAGTGAACACAAGCAAAACTAAAAGATAAACACCAGGCAAACCACGACTCCCTGATAACTGCTCCAGTGCCAATGACCCTGGACAATACCTTGACAGAGTTGCTTGCTTCACCTCTCTACACATGAAGCCTTTCTCTTCTTTCGCCCTTTATTTATGTTTTTCATTTTTTTCATTTTTTGTTTTGTTTAAAGAACTGCGCATAGGAGCTTATTTATTTCAGGGGCGGAAGAGGGATCCCGACTTACTGAGATCAAAAGAGGTTGTTTCTTCAAAGAAGTATGTTTATGTACACCTATGACATATTTTTTAAGGTTTTCCTCCCCTCCTTACTCTACTAGACTAGAGTGACAAGGATTAACCGAATATATAAAAGCCAATTAGAGTGGGAAAAACCAGTTAAAATCCAAACATCATGATTTCAACATGAATCTCTCTGACAAGGAACATATTTTCCATCTGAGTATCATCAACCAAAAGAAAAATAAAGATTCATTCAAAGAGAGGGAATAGAAAAAAATGCAAGTGTTGATAGAAGAAAAAATTTCCTCTTGGATTTCACCATGCTTGCTTCAGAATCCAAACACAATATTATGCGTAAAATAATCTAAGACTAAAAAAAACAAAGGAAATAAATAGAAAACAAATGAACATAAAGCAAATCAAAGCAAAGAACAATGAAAATAAAACACTACTCCTACTCCTAACCTAAGCAGAACGTAGGTCAGACTCATGTGAAGTGATACTTACAATGCAACCATCAACGCATTGGTTGGCCTACATGGGTGGGGGAATAAATGTCAAGAAAGATATTGAAGTAATACATGAAACAAGAAAGATAAGGCAATGTAAACCAAAACGTTTGAAGTTTGAATGAATGCACAGAAAAGTAAGAACGAAGAGCGCAAGGGAGACATTTAGTGGTTGTGTCATGGTGTCTTGACACATGTCGAGACAAAGACTTACACATGAAAAATTTCAAACTGTGAGGTTGAGAAAACATAAATAAATAAATAATTTTTTTTTTCACCAAGGTGCTCACCATGTACGAATCCTCTAATGATTGACCGATAGGATCATGAAAAACAGATGGAGGATGCGAAAATTGTAAAACAAAATGATTTTCAATATGTGTGGTAGAGTGATGAGGATCCTCAAAATATTAAACACTCTTCTGATCGAAGGTGGAACTGACCTCAAGAATACAAGAACCTGAAATAACCATTAGCTCAGGTTGAAGTTCCTTGACAGCTTGAGGAAATTCTGACTCATCTGAATATGGATAATCAAAGATCGATGGCTTTGAAAAATAAATAATAGGAAAATCAAAATCATGCTAGATGAATCAATGAAAAGGTCACGGAAACCACGATCAGAAAGTTCAAGATCACAAATAGAGGTATCCTCATGATCTGTTGAATCATATAGAGAGGAAGATGGAAAACGAAAAATTTAACCCTTTATGTTTCCAGAACGGTATGATGAGGAGTTAGGAAGATCCATGAAAGAAAATTCATTTTCTCCTCATTTTGATGAAAAATGGGCATTCCTCTAATTCTAAGAATGATTGGAAGTATTAATAGTATAGGAAACAAAATTATCACATGATTCAACCAGAATGACATAATCGTGGAAAGTGTCAACATAGCGTGGAAGAGTTGTAGATGGAAGAGAGTCATCCTTCATCGTATATTTTTGTTTGACTCTTGACTCCCATACATACTCATCGCAAATGACACCGCATGTTATCTTCCCAACAAAAATTACATTCGACACTTGATCCTTATGAACATCAAAGGAGATATTTGAAGTAGATTAACACATAAACTCACTATTTGGAGGATCAGAGGGACCGAAGTTTGGAGGATTAGGAGAAAAAACTTCATAACAATCATCGGGCTTGCAATCCAAACTATGCAGGGGTTCCGAGTATGTGAGATAGGAAGAGGTGGTTTGATTTTGAGAGGAATATTCTGGATTTTTCCTACCTCAACCCGTGGAACTAGGGGTGCTTGATGAGAAGCAGACAAAGGGTTACTTAGAAAAACAATCTTGTCCGTCATAGATTTGAAAGCTCTAGCCTCGTGATAAACTAGGAGTGACATGAAAAAATATGATTCTTATGGCGTTAGTGAAATGTGAACAAGATGTATAAATTATTTGGTCAATATATCCCAAGCAACTTCATTTTCTAGAAATTGACAACAAATATGTACAAAACAATTATGAAAAAGGCGAAATGATTCATCGAGTGATTTTCACAATTCTGAAATTTTCTGGCACATATGTTCGTGATTATATATGTCAAAAGCATGGAAATTTTTTGTGAAAAAGTGTTCGAAAGAGTGAATGGAGGCATCGGTTAATGTGTGACACCATTTCCTTATGCACTCTTCGAACGTGAGAATGAACAACCTACAACCAACATCCTAAAAAAGGATGTTGTGCTCTGTGCAAAATTGAAGAAAAGAATCAGTATGATCAAGCAAGGTTGTTTCAACCTTGCCATTAAATTTAAGATGTGACAAGTCATCAACAATATCCGTCAGCACTTGTAATTTTATATCTCTAGAAAAACGTGTCAGGAATATGATTTTGGAAGAAGTCATAAAATGAGGGAGGAAATTAAAAAAGAATTTCAAGGGATCAACTTGTCATATGAACCTCCTTCTAGCACCAAAAATGTTGACGATGCTAGACCTGCCAACATTCAGGGGATCTCCCTGATGAGAAGTTTTACCTAGAACTGACACCGTTTGGAGTAGGAGTCCTAGCAATGGGGTGTTTAATGATATGCCTTGGATTTCAAAACACATAGAGTGGTACGCAATGTCTTTGGCTAAAGCAAGTGTGTGACCCTAACGAAAGTCAATATGATGCATGAGCGGTTCTAACAACGAAGGGAAAAGGAAATGTGCTCCTTGGAAGCCTTTAATAGTATGCAACTTGAAAGGAACACACCCATTGAAAAGACATCACACAAACTAACAAGCAGAATAGTACAGAAGTTAAAGGTGATGGATTAAAACATGAGCACGCATTCTGTAAGGTTCGTACAAATGAAAACAAAATAGTTCATAAGTATATGTGTAATTTAAACAACATACATCGCAAACATAACAAGAATAGTCCTACTACATTTAAAATATATGTATGAAGACGTGCGACTCTGATTTTATTATAAGTGAAAGTTGTGAAAATTCCACAATCAGAATCGCTACTACAACAACTGATATTATTTCTTCTACTTGTTAATTCTGAATCAAGTTATTTATAGTGTTACATAATAAACATCAAAATAAATTCAACTGCAACCTTCACAACATAAAAATACTTCGAAAACAAAATACTGAGCAAAAAAGAAAGAAAAACACACAAGTACACCGTTTTTTTTGGACTATGTCCTCGAAAAAACCCAATATGGGAAAATCGGTGCAGCAGCTAAGGGTTTTATGATTATGCAATAGTTTTCTGAATATAAATATTTGGATGCCCAAACTGGATATCCGATATAGAGAATAAACTGGCAAATATGTAGTGATAAATGATCTCACACTGTCACTGGCGATCCGACTATGATTCGGGCTCTGGATGGCTTACCCCACGTTGCCTTTGCACAATCTTTGCGCTGTCAGTACGTCACAACATCCAGAAATTTCACCACCCTTCTAGCTGATCATTTGCTGACTAGAAACTCAAATCTTCGGCCCTCCGATCTCACACCTCGGCTCCTGGCACTAGATCTCGGTATTTTCCCAAAAAATTTGTGAATCTCCTCAGAGGCTCTGCGTCACCTTAGCATAGCTCTGCGCTTCCCACCGCGGAAATATGAAGCATATATGAACATGTCGATGCCTCCTCCCTAATGTAATCACTGGATAAGGAAAATCTTCCTTCGACCAATTATCCCTTCCCCTCAATGCAAGAAATCACTCAATTTCACTTCGGTAACTGGTGCACTTCTCTCATGAGAATTCGATCTCTAAATCTCTCAATCAATTTGTTCTCCAAATGCTAATCAAGCTCCTTCTTATAATCTCTCGTTGACATATTAACGACCAAGATTAAAACATAATAAAAGGCTACGATTAACTGGGATTTGATTTGTGCCTTTATATATAATATTCTCATTCGAATTAATTAATACACTTTAATAAATCACATTTCCAAAGTTTAGACTTAGGAATACATTAAAAATTATTAATTATTTAAATTAAGCCATCTCACGATGGAATTTCCCAAAACGATTTCTGGGTTTTGGAGAATGCATCTGTCCTAGCCTCTTTGAAAAATATTTTCTCTTTGAAAAATATTGAGGCTTAAACATATCTGATGGTACAAAAATCAACACTCCCTCTTAGTGAGGAATGTGCTCAAGTGCTGCAACATCCTGAAGCATCACTCTGACTTCTGCACCATCCCAGTTGCGCTGCTGGTGTATGGATTTTTCTGCTCTCTCTATGCTGCATATATGTTACTACTGACTCTAAATGTTGTTATCAACTACTACATTTTCACTATAACTTTGTTGTTGCTGTTACTACAACATTCACAACTCCTTGTCATATTTTGTTGCTGCAATTGAGAGATGTCCATCAACTGAACCAATTGTGTTCAGATTGACGCATCTGTCGATTGAGTTTTGACTGTTTCTAGTATCTGTGCTATCATTGAAGTCTCTGTACTACTGCTAACTCTACACTGCTGCCAAATCTGCTTAGTACCTAACGTTCTTAACCACTACATATGTCACTCTGGCACCTAACTGCACCATATATCACTAGTCCATCTTGCTACTATTTTCACGGGCTCCCTTTAGCAAGGTGATCATCCAAGAGGTGGACTCCTCAAGGATCCTGCCCATCCTTTAGCACTCTAGGGCTATAAAACCATATCACCCCACCTCTCCCCTGGAGGTATATGGGCAGTCATGGTAAAATCCTCCTCCAACCTGGAGGAAAACCTATCGATTTCTATGGTAGCAGCTTACTAATCTTGCTTCTTGTCCTTGTCCTTCTTCCAAAGAGGACACTGAGAACTGAAGTGGCCCATTTCACCACATCAGAAACACTCGATCTTCTAAATATTATTTTTTCTCCCGTGTTTCTGCTGCCCCTTTGATGTGAGGGTTGCATTCTCCTCTTCCTTCTTGATATTCACCCCACTGCTGTTGCTACCACTTATGGTGCTCTTCACCAAATTGTGCCTCATCTCCTCTTGTAGATCAACCCAAAATATCTCCCAATCAGGAAACTTCTCTCTACCCAGGATACTCTAGACAAAGACTTACCACTCCTCGAAAACATTGTTAAGGGACATCCGTATAAACTCATTACCTTGAGGCGTTGCTCCCACAAAAGACAGCTGATATCGAGTATCCTGAAGTGTTGTTAGAAAGGATTCTATGTGCTCCCCCTTCTGCATCCTTGTGCATCTCATCTTTTCTTCCAAGTACATATTCCACTGCTTAAAATATCCCTGATATAACATGGCCAATGCATCATACATTTATTTAGTTGTGCCCTTGCCTGCTATGTGAGATACAACGTGATATCTCAATCCATCGAGGATCAACCTCTTGGCCTTCACCATATCCTTCTTATAATCCTTCAATGGATCTAGATCTGCGGGGACAACCACCACACTATCAATGAAAGTTTTAAGATCACACTCATCTAGAAGGAAGGAGATCCTTCCCTTCCAAATTACATAGTTGGAGGCACCCTTCAATCGATCCTGATCTCTCAACCCAGTTAATTCCATCTCACAAACAAATGTCAAACTGCCTACTCTCTCCTCTGCACAACTACTAACTAGCTCTATGCACTCCCTGCTAAACTAAGTAGATCTGCGCCTGGTTACTACTTCTCTATAGTGATAAAATGAATTCCTTGGTTATGAATTCTCTGAGGAAGAAATTACCTTAGTATGTTCCCTTCTTTCCTCTTATGATGCTTTTTTGTCCCAGCAAACTATTGCAGAAAAATGTGTCCTAGCTAAAGATCCGCTTCATGCTGAAACTGTTGCGCTGCTACCTCTGTCAGTGGAAAATCTCAATCCAGAAAATATCCTTCTCTGTGGACTCACTCGAAGAAAAAAATTCCACGAAAATTTCCCCTCCAGGCTATAGACTACGCAACCCCTCTGGGGTTTCGATTTGCTGCCTATGCAGTCTTTTCAAAATCACTCTTTTTCTTAGCGTTTGCCTCTTCCTGCTTTACCTGCACTCTAATACCATGTGAAAATTCCATAATCAGAATCCCTACTGCAACAAATGATATTATTTATTCTACCTGTTAATTCTGAATCAAGTTATTTACAATGTTACACAGTAGACATCGAAATAAATTATACTACAGTCTTCACAACATAAAAATATCGTGGAAACAAAATAATAAGTAGGAAGGAAAGAAACACACACAAGTACACCATTGTTTTTGGACTAAAGTCCTAGGAAAAGCCCAACATGGGAAAACCGGTGCAACAACTGAGGGTTTTATTATTATTTAATAGTTTTCTGAATACAAATATTTGGATGCCAAAATTTCCAATCCGATACAGAGAATAAACTAGAAAATATGTAGTGAGAAATTAGCTCACACTGTCATTGGCGTTCAGACTCTGATCTGGGCTCTTGATGGCTTTCCCCACGTTTCCTCTGCACATTCACTGTGTCACAATGTCCAGGAATTGCGTCACCCTTCCAGCATCAGGTCCACAACTTCATCTTGTGGATATGGTCCCACTTCCATGTCCATGAATTCGATCAACTTTTCAAACTCTTTAGTAAACTCAAGTTTCTGAATCTTTTCGCTCACTCCTTCTGCTACTAGTTGATCTTGTATATGATCTTCAACCTGTATAGGTGTCATCTCTTTCACCATGGCACCTTTCCTTTCTTCTTCCTCCTACTTCTGTTTCTCCTTTTGTTCTCTTCTTCTAATCTCTCGTTCTTCCTTCAATTCTTAATCTGTTCTTTGTTATCTCTGCATTTCTTCTTTTAAGGATTGCTTCTCTCTCTTTCTCTGCTTCGCTCTTTGATGCATTTGTCCCATCTTTGCTTTTATTTCCAAATATACTTTCTCTATGATAGGATATGATTTCATTTTCCAGCTTTGTTCCTCTTTTGTATTGTCAGATAGCTTCCTCTTTCCTTTGTCTTGCACTAGACCACTGCTTGTGTTTGTTGCTTCTTCTGGAACTGCTACCGTCCGTGAAAAAAATTGAGAAGTCCCAGCCATACTGATCGGCTTGTGAGGTTGAGAGGAGCTATAAAATTTCTTCCATGGTTCCTTCTCCAGCCACTGATATATCCCGCTGACTGAGTTGGAGTATACTCTTGCACAATGGTCTTTGCGAATTCCCCTTGGATCATACAAATTTTAACTCTTTGTGTCGAACTTGAATCTGACTATGGATTTCCCTTCGACATTTGTGACCTTGAGATTCTTAATCTTGTATAATACGACCTGCAAAGGAAGAGTTGTCCATGGTGCCTTGTTCGTCCTATGCAGTGCTCCTGACAACCCCCTGGAGATATGATAAGATACCTCTTGCATGAAAATTTTGTCGGTGGCATATATTGGCAAACGATGTGGTGACTTCTGCCCATTGAATAATCTAATCAATGTGCCATCTTGTAAGGAAAACCAATATGTGATATCTAATATCGCCTCCATGACTCCACGACGACTGTAATCCGAGAGTAGCTTGCAATAGATATGTACGAAAATATCTCTCGGTGTTCATATCAAGTTCATCATAGGGAACTGATTCTGCGCACAAATTTCATCCAGTAAGTATGTAGACATGTATAAGCATTCTTTCTCGCCCTTATGTGGATTCCATTTTTATTAAATGAAAACTGGTGCATGTCACAATAACGAGTATTTAAAAATAAAATTTGCAAAAACTCCACCTACCCAATGTTTTTTAGTTATAGCAAACATCTACTAAAAACTCCACTAAGAGTGGGGGAAATTATAGTAGATGTTTTTTTTTTTGAATTTTTTTCCCAATATTGTAACACTAAAACCCTTCACTACAAAATGTTTTTCTTATAGTGGATCCTCAAAATTAATCGGGTTTGTTACCACAAAATCCTCATGGTAACAAGAGATCGACCACCACTATCACCTTAGTGGCCTTTCCACAATTACGTAGTGCTGATAAGAGAGGCTTCCCTATATAAAGATCACTTAAAGGATATTCAACAAGAAAGGTTTAAGGTGATGGAAAGTTCTAATGATCAGGATAAGTTATTAGCGAAAACAATAAGTCTAAGCTAATATTTACCAAGTTTTAAGTACTTTATCCTTAGACCATTAGAATGGATTAGAAATATGTTATATGTTAGGTTTTAATATATTTTCAATGATATGGAAAGTAATGTCATAAAACACCTAGAGGAAATAGTCTTATAATGATTGATCAACAAATTAACAAGGAAATGAATTAGGCATGCAAGGTTTAGAGTATGAATTTGAGTTTTTATGGTTGAAGCATGCACAAACATTAATAATAAAGATGACATTAGTCCTCATATTATGATTTTATTATGTAGTTAATGCTATATTTTTATTTTTCTTCAATCCTTACTAAAAGGGAAATAACATATCAAATAAAATTACTATTTAGCACAATTTCAAGAAACCCTAACTCTAATGCTATATACCTAGAGTTTTAGAGAGGATAGAGAGAATATTTATAGAGAAAGGGATAATAAAAACCTCCTAGACTAGTTCCTTAATCTAAATGGACAATAGGGTTTAGGAAAAAATTAAAGAATATGACCTTGATGAATAGGGTGAGAGGGAAAGAGCCTCTTCTTACAAAATCTAATGGATTCCTTAGATGGGAGAATTTAATTTCAAGAGATGGGTTCTCTTGAAGGATTCAAGGAAAACAACTTCGCCTAGCATGAGGAATCAAGATTTCAAGATAAATATTGAAATTTAAACGTGGCACACATAGAAACCCTAATTCACATAAGATGACATTTCAAATATAAAAAATAAACATACGAAATTTCCATAAAAATATCTCCAATATGTCTTAATGAAACCTCCTTGTTTAAAAATTCCTTCTCTATAGACAAATTTGCACCACACATTACGACCATGTAGGAGAGAAGACAAGAGCTAGTGCACACTTCTAGAGAATAAAGTATGATGAATGATGATTATAAAATGAAAAGTGACTCCCCTCTATTTATATGAGGGTAACCAAGTGAGTTTTTAAAGATTTTACAAGAAAATACCTAAAACAATTTTAATTTAGCATTCAAGTAGGTCAAAGTTCACAAGGAAACCTCGAATTAGCTTCAAAACATAACAAAATGCCCAAACTAACCCACACATGTGAGAGAAAAATGGTCTTTACCATAACATCATAATCCAAAATAGGAAATGATGCATCAAGTGTGATTCCCCCGACCTTCAGTTGGGAAACACTACATATCCATAATCCGACTCGCATCACATAATTTACTGTTATTCCTGGGGAAGCATATATAATCAATAATTTTCAACATTAAAACCTAGTCCATGACCAGAGCCCTTGAATCCTGGGTGTAAAACCTAATTCGAGTCCATTAAATTTACAATTATAGTTAACATATACAATTAATTGCAAACCCAATTCACAACACGTTATTATGATGCACAACATAATGAACAAATAATTAATTAGAAGAGAATATTGAACAATACAATACCAAATAATCATAGGAAGAACACCAAATCAATTATGGTTTTAAGCATAAATCATGAATTCACATAGAAGATAAGATGAAATGCTTATCTGTAATATAAGAGACTAGCCATGGGCTTTCCATGTTCTTCCTGCCATAGACTGCATGGTTCATCAATTTCAATGACGAGTCACCCTCTAGATAAGGCAACAACTCTAGGTAATAATTGGAAAATAACATAGAAAACCTAGTTCATGACACCAACCCTAACAACCTCCATCTCTAGCCGCATGCTCATGTCCCCCTGATCGGGACCCAAATAGCACAATTTGAAACCCTAAAAAAATCTTACCTTCTGAGGTGACTCATTACTGGATAAGATGGTCTTCACCTCAAAATCTAGGAGCCTTGCTGTTTCCTGAAGTCCAAGTGCCAAAAAGCTGAACCGAGATAAAACCCCTAAGTCAATGCCAAAGTCAAAACTAGGAATCTCTGACTATCTCTGAATTGAGTTTTTCCATCAAAACTTCATGGCCACCAAGCCATAACCAGAGAAACAAGCACTCAGAGCCACCCACTCCCAAAACCACCAGGGTTCGTAACCCAGAGCATCAAGCTTTAAAACTGGGATACATTCCGTTTGGTGTGATTAAATGAATAATCGTACTAGAGCCATTTATAGAGTCCAACCCTCTAGACTACTTGAATCCACAGTCCCATGGATCGAGTAATTCAATAAATGGCTAATAATACCCTATATCCAAAACTATAATTCTTATATACACGACTTAAATTTTCCATGTGACACTTTCCAAAGGCGCGTCGGCCCGAGAGTGCACTTTTTGCCGAAATATAATCCAACTATTTCCATTTTCCTGGAGTTGTGTCCCCCATAATATTTTTGTGGAGTGGGATTTGAAACTAGCCTTATTTTATTATTAATGATATTTAGTTACATTATAAATACAAATCCATGCTCTAAGGCCTCACAATGTTTACAGGTATATCGTTCCAGGCACATTGGTCCCACAATCTATTTAATATATCTACATGGGCATGCAAGCATCATAATGTAAACTTCGACTCAACAACCTATCATAACATGTATCCGTATCACCAACCTAAATATCACTCAAACTTGAACCACTGGCCTAACCATGTGGATACTTCCAGAGACACCCTAGTCTCAATATCCACATACATCCTTTATAGTATAGGGATTAGGAAGGGGTATTACATAAATTTAGACATGAAATGTTCCAAGAGTGCTCCTCACTCCAATAAAACCTCAAAATACATGTTCACATCTCCAAAAAACACCTTCTTCACTATGACATCATCCAAAAGAAGCCCTATATCAACCTTTCCATGCATGTAGGAGTGACATGGCACCACTTAGGGAAAACATTGGAATCAAATAGGGATGTGTTATCCCTACCAAGTCATATAAGTGATAAGAAACCTCATTTGGGCTCCAAAATAGGGCATCATCCATTAAACAGGGTCAAGGACAATCTAGGAGTATCCTGGGTCTATTTGGGCACACAATCAAATAGTCTAATGCTCAAGATTCAAGTTCATCATTTCAACATCTGGAGGTTCATCAAGAGGTGTAGAAGCATGTGGAAGATACTTAAGGTGTAATTTTCATCTATGGATGGGAAAAACTAAGGTCACAACATTATGTATACTCTTAGAGTGAGTTCACAATTTTTCCCTCAAGGGATATCTATGGCATGCGTGAAGCCAATTGAAAATATCCTCTCAATATCCATTGATATCAACTTCATTAGGGACATAAAACCATTAAAGAATCATAATGGACCACATACAACATTAGGGGCACACAAATACTCCACACAAAACTTAACTTCAAATAAATAACTAGATTATAACCTATAAATAAGTTACCTCACTTATGTTTGGGACGATTAGATCAACAACCATATTAGGTGTTTCCATACCCTAAGGGGAGTGACATATCTTATGATGATCCATCAATCCATAGATGTGTGTGACATGGTGGAAATGGAGCGGGAGAGACTTCAAGTCAGATGCCACAGTCATGAGACCAACAAATGGTGGTCCAACATCAAAGGGTAATGATGTAAGGAGGGGCCAAATTTGGTAGCACAAGTTACCCATTTTCTCGGTCTGCATTTTACACCCCTTTGGTTCACCTTCTACCTTAATGATTGATATTTATTTGATGCATACCTTAGGAGCCCAAGCTTGTTTTATTATTTACCAATTCCCCTTTAGTATTAAGCAATTTTTCACTCATCAAGGTTGGGATGTTTAAGAGTTCCTTTGTTTTATATTAAGCATTGAATGCATGAGTAACTGAGTGATGGATAATGAGGGGGATATAGCTCAAACTAGGATTTCTACCATATACTAAATCTGTCGTAGACATATTTTGCATTTTATATTTTCTTTTCATTGTGGATTTATATGATTTTATTGTTCTTTCAGTTGCATCAACCTTTGGGGTCAAGTTTCTAAGCGCTAACTCAAGGATGTGCATAAAATTTGCCAATATTAATAAAAATTGACTATTAACCCAAAGGATAGAGATGGATAATTAGGAAGGATGGAATGTGCTAAATATGGATTACCATGGACACACTGTATCAATCAATGTCTCCCTAATATTTTCCTTCCTAACCCCAAAATCCTCAGAGGAGGTTTCACTGTACTAGAGTCAAAGATTAATCTCCCAAGTGAAGTGTAAGAACAAGGATACAATCAAGATCAATCAATAATCCAATTTTCCCAATGATCCATATTAATATTCCCATAACATTAAATTAAAGAGAATAATTTCTAAAATGGTTAAGTAAATTTATGAGAGATGACATACCCCCTTCAAGAAGAATGCTAGATGGGTGATAGCACTAATAAGAGAAATAGGTGGATAACTATAACATAATGCTATCTATCAACCATCATAGGGCTATTGGTTGGTTGACTATCAAAGGAATAATTTTTTTTATCCTATGGATTATCCACTTTAGTGGGTATTAGGGACTAAAGTTAATAGTTGTCTTATGTGGTTTGAAGATTTTATCCATTTATATAAAACACCGACTTCCCAATAGATATATGATTATCCTTACCTCCTTCCTCTTTTGGAAGCTCTATTCCAACCAATTCATCACAAGTTACAAGAGATTCCACCAATATAAAAAAAAATTTAATTCTATAGACAATATTAATACTCACAACCTCTTAATTTTGAAAATCCTCAAATTCCAAATTTAACTATTGTACATGCATCTTCATTCACCCAAAAATTAGCCATGGGAAGCTATTAATATTTCTCATGTTAAGCGTGAAATGACTTATGACAAAATTTATATTGAATTCTTCATCAATAATCTCTCATGAAAATATTGTTAAGGATTTCATATCCAAGAAGTTTTTGAGTCGTAACTAACCATATCTCATAGCATATGGAGAATTTAGTAGCCGAGTCTTCATAATTCTAAAGGGATTGGGAAAATTAACAAGGTGGTTATTGAAATTCTTGACTTACTCATTTTTTAGTGGGAGTATTCAATTATTGATGAATGATCATTTTTATCCAACACTTTTTGGTAAAATCAAGCATCTAATACTTTGGATTAATATGCATCACATATCTAGTTTTTGTCTCTTTTTATTAATTATTATCATGTTGATGTATTTTAGATCTAGTGAAAGAAATCATTATGAAAACATATTTGACCATATTTCACATAAGATAACCAAATACCAATAGGGTTTGGTGTATAAATTCCACAATAATGAGTGTCCTTGGTGTAGTTGTGAGAAATTTGAGTTTCATTGTTACGATAGACACGTGAGATCCTTAACCTCTAATTTTCCAAATAGGGTGCTTACTTGTGATCAATTATTTTGTGCGTGAAAATCAATATGTGGAGGATATTATGAGAGTAAGGATGGATAGAGAAGAAGTCTTGTCCCACAATCAATGGTGTCATTACAATACTTTTCTTCTCCATGATGACCTTCACAACCTCATTGATGATGATTGAGTATAAGTGGACATTGCAAGTGGATAAATTTATGGCGATTGTTAGTTTGTTGTATCAAAGTGGTGCCTCTTCCTTTGGAAATGCTATCTCATTTCCTAGCTCTATGAACTATTTGGAAATTCTACATTTAATGATGATGAATGTTAGGAAGGTTGACGAAGATGAGGAGTTTCTACTTATGGTGCTTATGGGTCCCAATTAGCACTAGACTTTTCCAATAGATGAGAAGACAGTGGAAATGGAAAAAAAAGTGATAGATAAGGAGTAACCCATTATTTCTAAACCTAGGATGGCATGAGGATTCCCCAAAAGGAGTCCATAATTTGAGAAATACTCCCATGGAAATGTTTCAAACATGCATCATAATAATATCAGAAGTAGGTTTGTCAATGCCCCCTGAAACCTTTAAAATATTTATCTTTGGTTCCATGAGTATGAATGCATTTGTCTCAAAGTTCCCTAGTCATGTGCTTGAGTAGATGAAAGGTTAGGCTATAGAAAGAGTTCCAACCTAAAGTGTAAAAATATGGAGAGTTCCTCTCTAAAACACCCATCCTTGACATATGTCATTATAAGAGTAGGAATACTTTGTTTTCTTGAACCTCCCCCTTTTTATGGGTGACCAAGGATTTTTTTGACATTTCCATGATGGAAGCTAAGGATGAAGATGTAGGGCCCAACAAAAAAATGGTGGAACACCATGATGGTACCAAAATCAAGTTTAGGTGGGACATTATAAATATCAAGTAAGGTGCTAATAGAACATGATGCAAATAACTCTTGAGGGGTTACCCAATGAAAAAAAATATGGTCACTTTGATGAACCTACCATTGTTAGTGACTCTTAATGAATCATAGAGATTATATGTTTCTACCTCCACTTCTTATTATCTTTATGCATAGGATGGTATGCTACACTCTCTACTTTTTATTTGAGGCTATAAACTTGGAATAATCTATTTTGATAAATGAAAAATATCTATAAATCTAGATATTAAATATTATATAAGTATTGTATGCTATTTTTTTGACATTCTCCTTGAATACTAATGTTTGTTTTAATCCTAGACATCATTTCTAATCATATGATACTCGTGTTATTGTTGATAATATTCTATTTAATATTATGAAGAACCATTCCATGTAATATTTAATCATCATATGTTATTAGTTGAACCTCAATATGATTTTATAAGATTATAATTTCTATGATATAATTCCATCTATAATTACCAAAAAATAATCACTTCCTTTAATGTTGTATTTAATATATTATTTATTAAAAAAATTAGTATCATAAACAAAATTCCACTATAAAAACATTTTAGTATCGAAAAATTATGTATTGTAATAGATTTCATATATAAAAACCATTATGGCCCAGAATATCCTTTTCTAAGAGGAAATCCATTTAATTCAACCAAAATAGCTCATATGGTCAAGCCTCCAATTTTGAAACCCTATAGGAAGAGTTTGAGGAACTAATCTAATTAGTCATTTCCAATTTCCAAGTAAGTTATAAATATTGCAAGTTGAGAGAGATATTAGAAAATGTTATAGAGTGTCAAAACTAAAATAATAGAAAAATAAATACCTAAAAAGACAAAATAAATAATGCAAATAAGAATAATCATGCTACATAGATTGAGACTCCAAAAAATGAAAGTAGAAATAAAAGAAGCAGAACATGTATGATGATCCAAAAAAAAAATGAATTCATCTTTGACGTAACTTATTTAACTACCAAATGAAGAACCCATAAGAAATTTGTCTTTGTGATCCTCCAACCAATGGAGGAATGTCATATGTTGATGTTAACACTCATACTAAGGAGTAAGCTAATATTGTAACAAACAAAACCTCTTTTTGGTGATAGATTTCATAAAAATATTCCACAAATTTTAGGCATGAATAGAGTTCTACCAACATCCAAGGCCTGTGCATGGTGGAGCAATGCCTTGTAGGGGGTTTCTCAAATCTGAATAGGCTTGGATCATAAAAAAAATTGATGAGTTTTCGGTCAATGGGAACTCTTCCTTTCCGTATCACCATATTCTTGCAATTAGAGGGAAGTTTGCTATAAGATTAGGTGGATCCCTCAATCTAACATATATATTAAATTAAAACACCAAAAAATTATGAATAGTTACAAGAAAAAAAGGATTTGATTAGCTTCCAATTGGCATTTTGGTTGGCACTCATCATCATCAACAGTAATGATCTCATGAATTTACCAATGATATTGTTTTATAATTTCACTGTCAGTCAATTCTTTTGTTTCTAGAATACATTTAATCATTAATACAAGATTGTAAACTTATGAAGTGTTATGGAAAATATATGCAGGATTTAGTTTCTAAACTACTTATAAAATATTACTTTAAAATATATCTATTGTTTAGCTACAAAAATAGAGTAAATGAAAGTTAAAAGAAATGAGTATAATGAAGATTCTAAACAATTATAAACTATCAACCTTTAGAGACTTCTTACTGCAAGACAATTACAAAACTTACCATTCAATTCTAGAAATCCAGTTAACCATTCTTGTGAACAATCTCAATGTGCTTACAAGTTTTAAGTAATAGTAAATAAATAACTAAATTAAAATAAACTCACAAAAATAAAATAAATAAATACATAATAGAAAAACAAGAAGTAACACACTCCTCACTTAGGGGGCTCTCCTAGCTCAGTGAACACTGCTGAGAAAGTCTTATTAAACTAAACTTATGAAACTAAAATAGGAAATGCATAAAACAACCACACAATGCAACTTTAATTCATGAACAACAAAGTTTTATATTACTCATAATACTTGAGTACAATGTTTTTTTTTCAAAATTAAAGATTCTCCCCTTTAGTTCACACTTCAGGAATTTATACATTCAAATGAAGAAAATTAGAAAACTATATGCAAATTCTTAGAAAAAATGATACCGGTTCTTGGATATTTTCATATGCACAAAACAAAATCCTTAATTCGCATATGAGAAATTCACGATATTGATGCATGATTTTTTCACACACGACATCATTATCTAAACATGGTTTATCAATTTGGACTTTGATTCGTGTATTCTTCCACCTATCCGAATACGCTACCACCAATCCAAATGATCTGCCATCGATCTTGTTACTATGCCACTACATGGTTGTCATTGAATGTAGATTTGACTTGGATTTTATGCTAACCTAGAGTGTAATGCATTGGCAGGAATTACCAGTCCTAAAACTCTCAAGATAGAAGTACATATCAAGAAGAAAAAGGTAATAGTGTTGATTGATTCAGATAGTACCCATAATTTTATTCATTGTAAGGTAGCCAAGGAATTGAATTGCTTCCTATACCCAACACCAAAATGTCAATTGATGGTTGAAAAAGGAGGAACTATAAATTTCTCTAGAAAATGCCATAATATCAAGCTAACCATGGGGGACTATGTATTGAATATTCCAATGCTTTCCATTCCAATGCGAGGTGCTAATGTTGTACTAGGAGTACAATGGTTACAATATTTGGGGACGATAGCTTCTAATTTTCAAGAACTTTTCTTGAATTTTTTTTCGGAAGGAAATAAAGTCGAATTACGGGGTATCGCAGGGAAGCCGGGAAAGATAATAAGCTCTAATGTCATGACAAAGATTTTGAAGAAAGAATAATGAGGCGTAATTTCACAATTATGCTCATTAGAAGTTCCAACATCAAAATCATCTATTCCTGCAGATCTCCAACAAGTCTTGGACAATCATTCCAAGGTGTTTGAAACTCCCAAAGGACTCCCACCTATTCGTGTTCATGATCATGCTATTCATTTGATTCCAGGAAGTGTTCCTCCAAACATCAGGCCTTATAGATATCCTTACTTCCAAAAGAGCGAAATTGAACGTATGATTGCAGAAATGTTAGAGGCGGGTATAATTCAACCTAGTCAAAGTTATTTCTCTGCTCCTGTAGTATTGGTACACAAGAAGGATGGATCATGGCGAATGTGTCCGGATTATAGGGAGCTCAATAAGCTCACCATTAAAGACAAATTTCCCATTCCTGTGATTGATGAATTATTGGATAAATTACATGGAGCAATTTATTTTACCAAGTTGGATCTTCGTTCAGGATATCATCAAATTAGAATGAAGACTGAAGATATTCCAAAAACAACATTTTGAACTCATGGGGGTCATTATGAATTTTTGGTCATGCCTTTTGGCCTTACCAATGCACCTTCTACATTTCAAGGGTTGATGAATTCCATTTTCAAACCCTTCCTTAGAAAATTTGTGCTAGTATTTTTTGATGATATACTAATCTGTAGCAGGTCTTGGAAGGATCATGTTGAACATGTTGACAGGGTGCTCAAACTATTGCAGGAGAAACAATTATATGCAAAAACATCCAAATGTTTCTTTGGAGTACAAGAGGTGGAATATCTGGGTCATATTGTATCTCACGAGGGTGTTAAAGTAGACCCTAACAAAATTAAAGCCATTAAGGAATGGAAAGTCTCCACAACCATAAAGCAGTTGGGAGGATTTCTCGGGTTAACAGGGTATTATCGCAAGTTTGTTAAGAATTATGGGAGAATAGCAGCACCTCTAACAACATTATTGAAGAAAGATGCATTTTCATGGACTCCTGAAGCAACTAAGGCCTTTGAACATCTTAAAGAGGCAATGTGCCTAGCACTAGTCTTAGCTACACTAGACTTCACAAAAACCTTTATTGTGGAATGTGATGCCTCAGGAAATGGAATTGGTGTTGTTTTAATGAAAGAAGGAAGACCCATTGCTTTTGAAAGTCATCCAATCAAAGGAAAGTATTTACATAAATCTATTTATGAGAAGGAAATGTTGGCAATACTACATGCACTAAAGAAATGGCAACCTTACCTAATGGGAAGACACTTCAAGGTAAAAACTGATCATGATAGTCTTAAACACTTTTTGGAACAAAGAATATCTTCAGAAGAGAAAAAAAAATGGGTAACAAAGATGTTGGGTTATGACTTTGAAATCATCTACAAAAAAGGGAAGCTAAATGTTGTTGCAGATGAACTCTCAAGAAAGGATGAAGAGGTGGAAGCATTACTTTGTGCCATTTCTATTATCCAACCATATTGGATAACCGAAGCAAGGGATGGATGTAAGAAGGACGAAGAAGTGTGGACACTCATTCAAAAGTTGCAGCAAGATCCTAGTACATCTGATACATTTAGTCGGAAAAATGATTCCTTATGGTACAAATATCGCTTATATCTTTGTAAGAATCCCCAACTAAAACAAAAGATTCTTTTGGAATTGCACACTTCTCCTTTAGGAGGACACTCAAGATTTTTAAAAACTCGCCACATGGTGAAGAAAGAATTTTTTTGGGATGACCTTAAATATGATATTCAAAAGTTTGTGGCAGAATGTTTGGTTTTCCAGGAAAATAAAGTTGAGACAATTAAGACCCCTGGTCTTCTACAAACTTTATCCATTCCAAGTCAACGTTGGGAGGATATTTCAATGGATTTTATCACATGTTTACCTAAGTCTGAAGGAAAGAGTGTCATCATGGTGGTAGTTGATAGACTTACAAAGTATGCACACTTTGCATTATATCATCCAATAAGCAAGTGCAATTTCTACTTCATTTATGGAAAAAATTCAAAAGGTATATGGAAACCCAGAGATTATTGTAAGCGACAAAGATCCCATTTTTACTCGAAATTATTTTCTTGTTTGGGTACTCAACTAGCTCATAGATCATCTTATCATCCTCATTCTGATGGCGAAACTGAGATTGTTAACAAATGTTTGGAAGGATATCTTCGTTGTTTTGTATTTGATAAACAAACAAAATGGGTCAAGTGGTTACCTCTGGCTGAATGATGGTATAACAATTACTTCCATACTGCAACAAAAATGACCCCATTTATGGCACTTTATGGATATCATCCACTGTCTGTCACATCAGATTTAAGAGAAAATTCTAAGGTTCAAGCAGTGGAATATCAACAAGTTCTCCAAATCTTAAAGGATAACCTAAATTTGCCACAAAATCGAATGAAACAATAGGCAGATCAACATCGCAACGAGAGAAGTTTTGATGTAGAGATTGGGTATTTTTATGGCTATAACCATACAAACAAATGTCCCTCAAGTAAGCTAAGAATGATAATAAATTATCGCCTAAGTACTATGGTCCTTACAAGGTATTGCAAAATATTGGTACTATGGCATACAAATTGGAGCTTCCTGCTTCTTCGTGAGTGCATCTAGTTTTCCATGTTTCATGCTTAAAAAAGGTTATAGGTGAAAAACTTCCAGTTCAAACAATATTTTCAGAACTTGATGAGGAAGGAAAAATCATATTGGAACCTGAAGAAGTCATGGAAACAAGAACTCGACAACTACGAAATCGATCAATGACAGAGTATCTCATTAAGTGGAAGAACTTACCCACTGAAGATTCTCCATGGGAGGATGAGAATGTTATACAGGAGAATCCAGAGCTACTCAAGCGTTGAGGACAACACTTTTTTAAACGATAGAGGTATGTTAGGTCCCTATATTACTAGTGTAGTTCCTTATTGTTGTTAGTGTAGCCCCCTTATTGTTATTGTTGTACCCCTATAACCCCCATATTATTATTATTGTGCCCTTACATTATTATTTTTAGGTCGGCTAGGATTATATTGTGACCCCATGGACTCCTATAAATAGAAGGAGGTTTTTTCATTTGTATCATCCAAGAATTGTTCATTTATGAGATGTAAAGGAGGTTTCCCCCTCGAAGTGGCTTATTTCTAAGGCTTTGATCTCTCTGTTTCTTCTATTTTTGGAGCTGGTTTCATAACAGAGGGGGGAGAGAGTGGGAGTGAGAGAGATAGAGAGAGAGAGAGTGTGAGAGAGAGAGATATGAGGGGAGAGAGAGGGAGGTGGGAGAGAAAGGGGGAGATAGAAAGGAAGAGAGATATGACTTGAGAGGGATAAGGAGAGAGGGAGGGAGAGAGAGATGGAGGGAAGAAGAAGAGAGAGAGAGAGAGAGAGAGAGAGAGAGAGAGAGAGAGAGAAGGGGGATATGGAGAGAGAGTGAGGAAGAGAGGAGAGTGAGAGGGAAGAGATGGAGAAGGAGAGACAAAAAGGGAGAGAAGGGGAAGAGCAAGAGGGGGAGAGGAAGAGGGAGGGATAGATAGATAGATAGATAGGTATGGAGAGAGAATGTGTATGTTTTGGGGGTGTGATAGAGAGACAGAGATGGAGAGACAAAGGGTGATAAACATATAGATGGAGGCGAGAGAGAGAGACATAGAAGGTAGGAGCGAGAGATAAATAAATATGGAGTGAGAGAGTGTGCATGATTGGGGGGGTGAGATAGAGAGACAAAGAAGGATATATGGATGGAGATATAGATAGAGATGGTTGAGAGAGAGAGAGAGAGAGAGAGAGAGAGAGAAAGAGGGAGGGAGATAGGCATAAAGATTCATGGGGGATATATAGGGAAGAAGAAAAAGACACACAAACATAAATATAGATATTATATAGTACTATATAATATTGAACACTATCAACCATAGATGAAGAGGAAACACATATTTTACAAAAGGTAAAAGAACTTGGATTTAGAAAGCCATGAATATTTTGTTTTTTCACTGAAATAGATGCATTGATTTCATTGTAGATGTTGATTCCTAATCCTATTTTATTGATTGCATTGGATACATTGATTTTAGTGTACAATGTTGATTTCTAATCCTATTTGATTGCTTGCACTATATGCATTGATTTGAGTGTAGATGTTGATTTCTAATATTATTTGATTACTTGCACTAGATGCATTGATTTCAATGTAGATGTTAATTTCTAATGTTATTTGATTGCTTGCACTAGATGCATTGATTTTAGTGTATATGTTGATTTCTAATCCTATTTGATTCCTTGCACTAGAGCATTGATTTTAATGTAGATGTTGATTTCTAATCCTATTTGATTTCTTGCACTAGATGCATTGATTTAAGTGTAGATGTTAATTTCTGATTTGATGTAATTAGATGTATGATGTACATTAATTTTAAAGTAATTACATTAATAATGTGCACTGATTTTAGTGTAAGCACAAAAAAATTATTGATGACATGCATTGATTTCCATGTTATAGTGATTCAACCATAAATAAAATACTTGGATTTTCATCTTAAATAAAATGTTCACTAATCTGAAATATTTGCTTCTTGAAACTGTGAACTATTTGTACTTGACTACATTCTTATTATTCCCATTTTCCATCATTCAACATTTTTAGTCACTTTGCATTTAAATGAGGTAATAATAAACAACTACTATTGAAACTTAAGTGGAGTTTAACACTCCATAAGTCACAATGATTGACTTTGGAGAAAGCTATTATTACTATTGGAGAGCGGTATGATGTTTACTATAGTAGATTGTGTTAAATATTTGAATGATCTATGATTTCAATTGGCCTTTTCATATGATCGATATGCAAAGATGACAAAACTAACAGATGTGACAATAAGAACAATAGAAGAAAATAATTTGAGATTGATCACAATTAAGACTATTTGTAATTGACTACATTCTTATTATTCACATTCCTATCATTCAACACAATTACATTGTCACTTTGCGTTTCATTATTTTTAATCATTCAAATATTTACAATCTTTATCACCTCAAAAAAATGAGTAACCTAGCAAATTTAAATTAAAAAGATTAGATTAATCAAAGCCATATTTAACATATTTCAAAATGATCAAAATAATTAGATGTTCAACAAATTTTCCATGGCCGCACATCACTGAAACCTGTCTAGATCCATCTTAACCTCAGATATATCAAGCATCGAGAGGGATCAAATCTCTTGAGATGCAAACATTTCCTCAAGTTTTGCACTCAAAAAAGAGGTTTGCACCTTGAGAGGTTTGATCCCTCTCGACACTTGATAGATCCAGAGTGAAGATGGACCTAGACTAACGATTAAAACATTTCAAGTATTATGAAAATGTGTTATCCCTTATATTGTCAACATAGAGGTGATGCATTGCCACACGTCAAAGTCTATACTACACATGGAAAAAAGTACACATCCCTTTCTCTTTCTCATATATAAATAATGTCTCTTTTATTATATATATAATAAAGAAAATTATATTTAAATAACATAATAATAAAATTTACATTAAAATAAAATAATGTGTATCATATATTTGATGATGAGATAAAAACATAGAGGAGATGAAACAATATGGCAGGTTTTATGTGAATTTTTGGAATAGTATAAGCAAGAATTTGGATGAATACACTTTCACTATTTCGCAAGAAAAGCTTGAGGGAGTGTCCCTTGAGGAAGATAAGATGGCTCTTGTATAGTCTAAAAGGAATAATGTGTCACTGTTTTGTTTCTAGATCGGCTAGTGCACTGTTATATAATTCTGTGTGTAAAGAGATTTTGGATGCTGCAATAATACACGTCTGGCCATACATGCATTCAATAAGTACAAAAGTACATGTCCCGATAGGCAGATAAGACAAATCATTCTCCAATGTATCCATGCACAGACATATAATTGAGCCCTTCCGGTTCAGAAACCCATAACTACGACACTAGAATCTGAATTTACAGTGGCAGTATAGATCTAGGAATTATAACCTCAGCAATATTTCTGTGCCATGGATCAGAGAGATGGGTAGCCAGGTTCTCCAATGGTCCTGTTCCAGGGTTCGCTGAAGCTTGAACGCAGAATCCAACGAATGCCAAGAGTGCAAGACGACCTAAAGGCATTTACAGCGCATATGTTAGTCATGAGAATCATGATTCTGCATGGGAATTTATTTATGTCTAATTGTAATGAGGATGAATGCCTACCATTTTTGATCTCTTTTACTTTGTATTCTTTGAACTTGACAGGGTCCTTTGAAAATCCAAGAGGATCGAATGCACCACCAGGATATTTTCTCTTCTCAGGGTCTGGTTCCACGTTTCTTTGGGACTCAACAAATGCCATCTTGAGGAATTCTATCGCAAGAATGATGGGAAGATATCCCCATGGCACAGGGAAACCCAGATAGGTTGCTTGGGCACCAGGTATTGCAGCCCACTTCTGGGCATCAACCCAGTTGCCCAGTCCCAGAGCTTCAGGTATTAACACTCCTGGCTGCAACAATTAACGAAGCATAACACATTTCAAGAAGAAAATCATACACGTAAAAGATTGAACCCACAAAGTTTTTGGATTGATATCAGCAACACTGAGTGGACAAGTAATTACTGAAAAGAGATGACATGCAAGAGACGGGTTGTATTAAAATATTAGCAGCTCAATATGTAAGTATAATACGTTTTTTTTTAATGTTTTTCCTTCCAAACCTTACCACTGATTAGTGGCCTCCCAGGCTTGGAAGGTCCACCAATGGGCATTGTTAACTGGGCATGTTCCGAATCATTCTCTATGAAAATGACACTCAATTTTATTGGGAGATATACTTCAAACAAACCTGAAATGAGGTATACAATGTTTTAGAATTTAAAAAATAGAAAATAATTAAAATAGTGCTAATAAAATATTTAAAAATATTATAAATTAATCAAAAATATTTATTGGGTTAAGAGATGTTTTTCAACCATCTAATATAAAATAATTTAAAAAAATATTATAAATGAATTTAAAATATTTATTGGGTTAAGAGGTGTTTTTTAACCATTTAATACAAATGAGATGACCAATTTTATTTTTTTCTATATTTAAAATAAAGTTAAATATTAATATATATATTTTTTCTTTATTCAAATAGAGTTAATATAACATAAAATTAATTTCAATATTTAGGATAAGTAAAATATTTTACCTTTTATTTTATATAAATTATTTTTATATCAGCTTTATATATATATGAAATTCAATATTTCAAAAAAAGTTAATATAACGTTAAATTAATTTCAATATTTAAGATAAGTAAAATATTTTACCTTTTACTTTATATACATTATTTTTATATTAGCTTTTTATATATATATATATATATATATATATATATATATATGAAATTCAATATTTCAAAAAAAGTGTGTAAATATTTTAATATCTAATTAAAATGTTTTAAAATGAATATATCTTTATAATAATCTAAAGGAATTTATGTACATCTATCAGGATCAAGTGTCGATGATGTTTGCAACCTAAAGGAATTTGATGGAATTTGATATCTCCTAGAGCATGATAAATTTGGAGTTAAAACGGATCTTGATTAGAACATTTCAATGGTGTGTTGTTCAATATGAAGGAGATGTGTAATTTCTTCCATACTCAACATAAAGTTGACAGCCAACAAAAAATTATTTCATATATCAATTTGATGTCTAACTTCACTAAAACCTTAAACATTACAATTTATTTTATAATTCCAACTTTATATAAAGATTACTCTATGACTAAACCACTTAACCTTTCCTCACCAAACACTATTTCAATTTATTGTAGATTGCTACCAAAAAATAAATAAATAAATAAATAAATAAATAAATATATATATATATATATATATATATATATATATATATATATATATATATATATATATATATATTCATAAACACTTTTTAGAATATTAAATAAAAAGGAAACACACCACAAATGTGATTTTTTTAAAAACAAGTTAGATAATTTTAACCATAACTCTAATACTTTTTCATAGTAAGTATTAATTTTTGTTTATGTAAATTGCTAATATTGATATTAGAAAAATGCAAGAATATTTCTTATTAATCATATCTCTCTCCCATTTTAAAATTTTGATTTAATTTTGATCATGTTGTTGAATTCCAACCTTAGTTTCTAATATTTAAAAAAAAAATAGTAAAATGACCACAATACAAAGATTCATAAATTTAAAAAAAATTGTTTATTAGATTTTATGTACAAAATTTTGATTAACATGTTATTGTGAATTTAGTTGATATATTCCATCTTGTGAATACATTTGAAATATTATAATTATTAAATTTCAAAAAATCAAAATTTATATTAAAAAAAAAAAAAATTGAATTAATTTAAAAACAATTTTAATAACTGCAAAATTCACAATTAACAATAATTAAAGAGGAAAGTGATTCGGATAGATTGAGAGGATCAAAAGAGGATTCAAACAGAGGGGATTGCAATCTAAGAAGGAATATTATGACATAATGATGTGTTATGGTTTTTTATTTTATTTAAATTTAATAATAAAATATTGTATTATATTTTAATGTTTACCCATTTACTTATATACTATATATTATTGTGAACTCTAAAATATTCAATACATATTTCAGTGTCTAAAAACACTTATTTAACCCTTTTTTACCTAATGCATATTTCAATGTTTATAAAAAACACTTATCCAACCTTTTCCCACCTTTTCTTACATAATGCATATTTCAGTATTTATAAGAAACACTTATCCAACCTTTTCCCACATAGTACAAACCCCTTTACAGCTGGGAGTACACTCTGAGTACAGTTGTGATGGATTACCATTTGTATTCATAATATCTGCCAATAACTTCTTATTAACATAGGTTCATCCTTATTTCTATGTAGTTCCATGGCTGTCAGGGTGCAGGAACATACGAAGGAAATCTGGTGTATTGCATGTTAAAAGCAGATGCTAAAGTCATCTCTAATTTTGCTAATCCTTTTGGTGAAAGATTTATGATTAGGACAAGAAACCTACATTATCAAGTCAGATAGATAAGATGGAAGAACCGTACATGATCTCCACAGAAACAATAGAGAGGTCAAAAATTTATCAGATGAACACAAAATATCGTGTAACTCAATGAACACTTACAACTGCAAGCATTGCCCATCTGCAATGAATCAGTTCGGACTCCTTGTAGCGTTCCAGGTTCTCAGGTATGGCCCCCAAACCCAGTGGATCAAATCCAAAATCTCTGCAAATATACAACGCGTTTTTAAAGCTAGAAACTCACTTTATAATAATAATTTAAAAACCAAATTTGGTTTGGGTATTGGGAGCAATAAAATATAGTTGATTTAGTGTTAGTTTGACAACTAAATTATGATAATTTTGTATATAATAGAAAAATCAAATTTATCAAAAAAACAGAAATAAATTAAGATAAAAAAAATAACAATATCAAATAACAAAAAAAAAATTTGACAACTAAATTATGATAATTTTTTATACCATAAAAAAAAATCTATTTTTTTTTATAACTCTTTTGTCACATACCCAGGGGCTGATCCGTCGAGGTGAGCGGGGCGGGGCTGGCCAGGCATCCATTCGGCAGACATGCTCACTCTGCTGCCATTGCTGACGCCCAACGAAATGCTGTTAGTTGGTGAGAAAAACAACGATTTTGCTGAAGAAAACGCCCTTGTAAACGCAACTGGCGTTACAACGTGCGAACATCCGACAGCAGTCGCCATTTTTTCGAAATCTGGAGCGGCTAACCTCCAAGCTTATGATGCTTGAATGTTCAGAAAATTGTATAAATAGTTAAGAAAGCTGTGTAGATAGAGCGATATCTACAGCAAATTCCTCAATGGATAAGTGGTGGTGCTTGCTCGAATACCATCGTTACACGTGGAGGCAGTGATAGAAGCCCGGGATCCATCTGCAAGAACATTAAATGTTATGAAGGGAACGAGTGGTCTGAACTTTCCTACACTTTTCGGCCACTAAATTGAAGGCCGAGAATGACTATCCTTCTCGAGATTGATTTATGCAAATGTTGAGTTGTGAAGTTCAAATTAATTTCTAATTAGTCATGTTGTAACTGGCTATTTGTGGCTATTTGTGTTTCAGAAAAATCTAGGCATTTGTTAACTCTAAATGTTGTGAAGGGAACGAGTGGTCTGAACTTTCCTATACTTTTCGCATTATCGGCCACTAAGTTGAAGGTCGAGAATGACTATCCTTCTCGATATTTACTTATCCTGCATATGTTGAGTTGTGAAGTTTAAATTACTCTCTAATGAGTAATGTTGTAAGTGGCTATTTGTCTTTAGAGATAAATAGGGCATTTGTTTTGTGTTTCATGAAAGTAAAATGGTTTAATTGATTAGGTTGCAAGTAAATATAGGTGATAAATTTAATTAGTAATTGTGAAAAAGTTAAAAAGTTTTGTTTTTGAAATTAGTTGAGTAAATTAGGAAAATGGTGATTGGTGATTGAATGAAGGAATGTTTAGGATTTTTTTCTTTGTCAGCGATGAAGTAATGTTGGAGAAAGTGTGATTAGTTGCATGGATAAGACATGATATTGTATGTTAGTGAAAAAAATAATGTTGAGAGTGAAACATCATAACCAAAGTAATTTTCAATACAATACACTATGTATTGCATTTGAAAAAATATTTGGTGATAGTCTTTTTCTTTTGTTGGTCACTCAAACGAACTTTTGTCTTTTGATTAGTTTTTTTGAGAAAATTTTGGTTTATGCACATCACATGAAAATGAAATGACCTTTGGCTTTATGTGTGTTACGCCTCTTTTAGGTTTTGGTGCCAAACGTTGATTCAATAAGAATTTTGTTGTGTGCACTATGAAATTTTGTGTTATGTGCCTTTATGCATCCAAAGTTTTGGTGAAACATGTCACATGTTAAAATAAACTTTCTCTAGTTGTGACATTTCACATGGATATAAACATTGTCTAGTTGTGAGATATCACATCATGTGAAAGTTTCATTTCATGTGACATAGAACATTTCCTATAAGTGCTTTTTTTTTGCATCATCAAGACATATTAATCGATCAAGACTTTCCTTTCTCATGACATGTTGCATCAAGTTATTTTTTTTCGGTGGCACACATTGCACTTTCTCCAACTTAGATCATTTTCAACTTTGTAGATGGATTGCTTGGTTTAGATCCATTCACCATCATTGCATTAATGGTGAGAAGAACCACTTGGGTCATCTTAGCAAAGTTAATGACCCAACCACAAAAAGTATCCCATTAAAGGACATAACTTCTATAGTAAAATAAAATCAAGAATGGACAATGGAGGATGCATCCATGGTCATCTTACAAAGCTTGGTCACAAATATTCATTCAGAGATATATTTCACAAAGGAAATGCATTATGACATAATTAATTTCTTTAAATTATATTATTAAATCAAATTCCATTTAAATATTTTTAAAAATTATATTGTTTTTAAAAAAGGGAAAAATAATTTTAATCATATTAATACAACATTCTAACTTCACATTTTTTTTAATAATTTAATTTTAAATAACGTTACTAAAATATTCCCCACATTAGGTGATCGTCGAGAAATTTCATTTCATTATCCCCTCGGGGCTAGATCACTTGGAAAAGCATGTAAACATGTTATGTAAAGTAGTATGAGGTACTTGGTTCAATCCCCCTTTTAACTCATGCCCATTTTGGGGGCGACATGGTGCACTTAGTGGTTATCGTGGTAACAAATGGAATCGACCTCGTTTCATGCGAGTATGAGATCACCCTAGTTTTCCATTCCACTAGTAACAAAAAAAAAGTAGCTCAATTAGTCCCTTGCATGGAAATTACACTACCTTGCCAACTCTCAAGAATGAGACAAATGGAATGGTTTAAATGCACATGTGCTATGAGGATGATGAGAGTGGGAAGTTCTAGTCCTTTCAAGCTCCCTCCATTGATTACCATGATTCACTCTATTATGGAAATTCATTAGGACTAATGCATGCACCATCTCACACTTAGGATGGAACCTTCATGCTACCCTTGCAAAAGACAAATTTTTATGCTATAATTATTATCAACCCTCCTTAATGGAACTTCATTAGGTATGGATTTCAAATTTGAGTTGAAAACTTGTTATTTAAGGCATATCAACTTCATTTTCAGAAATTCATATCTCTTAGTTCCCTGCCCCCACCTCATACCACTTTTATTCCCTTATATCATTGTGCCTTTTTCTAGATCTTTTCATCATCCTCCCTTATTCTATATTGAGTGTCCATTTCTTTCCCCTCATTTAATTTCTATAGTCTCCTCTAAGTGTCTTGGGTTAATGGTATTTGGTTAATATGTTACTCTCTTTTGATTTATTTTCCTTATGCCCTTAACGACCCTTGAACTTTATTGTTCATTGGTTTTTGGTCAGTGTTTGGCTCTCTCTCTCTGCCGAATCTTTCCGCTCCCTTTCTATCCCTCAATCATGTCAATTTTTTGATAATTGGTTGATTTCCTACTCTATGTCTATCAAGAATACTTGTTCATCCTCCCTCGTTCCCTGTTATGTTCTCCACCATGCCTCATTGCAACCTTTCTCACTCCAACCATGGTTTTGGTAGTAGAGACTTTATCCCTCGTACATGTGCCCAATCTAGTGGGAAGACATTTGCTAATAGGTACTGGTAACACCCATATCACTCACCTTAGGAGGAAATGAATGTAGCAGAACAAGAATTCTAGGTGGAACGTAGGTTTATGTATAATATAAAGGTGGAGGAGGATTTCGGGTAGTGGATCCCTGTTATGGTCAACACCCATTCTAGACAAACTAAATATATGCAAACAATGTATATGTATTGACAGATAAAACCTGTAATGGGTAAGGTCTTGGTTGAGACGCCCACAAGGAGATTCTTCTGTACATTGAGGAATTGCATGTTCAACAAGTTAACAAACTAGATAGTAAAGTTTCAGTGTTAACCAAGAAACTAGAAAACTGAAAATTCTATAATAGTGAAGAAGAAGAATAAGCTCCTGCCCTTACTAGGTGGACTCCCCCAATAGGCAATTATGATATATGATTTAATGTTTTTATTTCTAGGAAGCAAGTGTAGGCTAAAGTGTCTTTTGAATAGTTGCTACTATGCTTTATTTTCCAGTTCTATAGAAATTTTAATTAATATTGATTTATTGAGATAAATATTATAAGACATTTGGATTGGTTTTTATGACTTTGAACTTATTTTAGTGCTTCTAGTCTAGTTTCCCAAGTTATAAATCACAAGTTACATACATGTAATGATTTTTTTATTCATAATACAAAGCTAATATAAATAAATCACAAACACACAATATTATTATACAATTTAAACTAACCATCTCTGATAAATATAAATCCTAACTGCACCATTTTTTAATTTAATTTAATTTATTTATGTTGGACTAGAGGATTTGACGACTTGGTCGGGCTCATACCAAATGACATAGGACAAATTCTTATTGCTACCAATATAATCCTTAGATATAACTATCTTTCCCTAAAGATGATTCGTAGTTCTACAACGATAGATTTAAGTAAAAAGTCTCCTCACTCTCATAGCTTTACATAACAAAAAATTACCAACTAAACTACTAAATTTTTTTATTTTTTTATTTTAAAATAATATTCATAATAATAATAATAATAACAATAACAATAATAATAATAATAATATATATATAATATTAAATATTCAAGCTTTTTCAAATAGCAATTCCAAAAATATATACATACAATATCTTTTATATTTTTGTTAAAATTTTAACTCAAAATAAATAACATCTTCATTAAGGACTTTATCTTATTTTTTTCTCGAGAAATTTTCACACAAAAGAAGTAGAGTCCTCGTGGACCCCTTTCTTTCTTGTACATGGATTTTTCATATTATAATGAAGGCGAAGTTTCAATACTAAGTTGATATTGATTCCTCTGTTTCGGAGGAAAAAAGGATTAATTATGTGTTATGCGTTTTTTTATAGCTATAGAAATATAATATAAAATATCTAATAATAGGATGGTAAATTTTTATATTTTATTAACCTTAAAATTATAAGTTAGCGTAACATTTTATAATTGATTTTTTTATCAAAATAATATACTTATGTTTATTTATTTATTTGAGGGGAACTTCTTAAACAACTCAACTTAATTATAATATTTTTTACACATATATTTATTTGTAAGGAGTTATTTATCTTTATATATAATTATTATGAGAAGTTTAAGTATAACAAATTCCTAATTATTTAATGGATCTTTTTCAATGAGTCTATATTACATTTATTCAATACTAATTATTATAGTGAGCATTATCTAATAATGTAATAGATCTAGTCCATCTTATATTGAATGATCTCCATTATTATTTTATTATGAGTCCTTCGACCTCATTAACTTTTAGAGATGATTCCAATGTTCCACCCCCCTTAGAAAAGTGTTGTCCATAACACTTATTGTGAAGAATTACAACCATTATATACATGGTTTCATGGATGAATGTGGACTATAAGTACGCTAGAGAACCATAATTTCATGTGCATGTCCTAGCCACAATGTTGAAGTAGCCCAAGCTCCACCTTAAATCAGGGTACCATGGACAAGTGCTAATGTTGCCTCCCTTGTGTAGATACTTGAACTTAATAACCCACTGAAAATGGAGCCCCAAATGTCTACCCCAGTCATGCGGACCCAAATATATAGATCCATCCATATATGACTCCCTCAAGTTAATTTGTAATTAATTATAGTGACAAGAATTATATCTTTTGTGTCAGCAAGGATGTGTCGCTATTGCAATAAAAATGAACTGAATGAATCTAAAAACAATGTATGCGTAATCTAAATGTTTGATTGATGAAATTTTTAATAAAATTGACTCGAAATATATGAACACTGAAACAAGATGTGAAACCATGAGGGGGAAAAGGATGATGGCATGTGGGGAATTGTCTTTCCAAATCCTTTCGATGAAATTCAAATTAAAATTTGATCCTTTTCCTACTTACACAAGAACCATTTCATTGTGAGTGAGTAATCATGTAGTTGTAGAAGTTTCCCTTATAAATATGGAATTTGGGTGGTAGCCGCAATAGTTCTTCTTAATTTAATAAAAGGAATGTGATATGTACATTCCTTGGATTTTGACATCGACCCACATATTTCTTGGGATACTGAGGCAAATGTGGGATTGTACAACAATAGAATAGTTTACTTATGGAAAATTGTGTGAATGGGTAGAGAACCATGAAGGAAAAAGGGTGTGAGAAATTCATTGAGACAAGGAATTTAACCATTCACACACATGGATGGACTCCCATAGAGAGTAGAGAGAGATAGGTGGTTGAGGAGTGGGAATAATGAGAGGTCCAATGTTGCCAATAATAAGTTGAATGACGGTTGGAGAATTTTTGGTGAATGAACAATGTTTGGGTGCCCAAATATGCTTATAAAAGTGTCAATCAAGGATTGGAATGGTGATAACATGTATTTCACTCCCTAAAATTGATTTTTTCCTATCAAACACTTGCACAAGAGATCTGGACTCTAGATAGGTAGAGTGTATTATGATTTCATGTGTGATAGTTGAGCATGACAAAAAAGAGGTAAGGGAATAATCTAGGGATTGTAGAGTAGTTAAGGATTCCATTTTTTTCTTTGCTAAAAAAGATAAGAGGCATATGGAGATTGCACAAGCCCTGACTCGGTTGGGAAATGAGATCCCTGAATCCATTTTATGTGTGAAGCAAAATTGTTTTCACCTACCCCAATTATGAGTGAGTTATTATTTTTCCCCTTGTGGTATCATGGCATAGATAAGGGGTGACGACTTGTAGAAAGTTGACGTGCATCTGAGCCCATGGTTGGGAGGAAAAGGTTCATTCCTAGCTCAATTGTCAGCTTTAAAAACCTCATATAAGTGTTTGCTTTATACATATGATTATTAATATTTTTCTCTTTGACTTTGCTGGTAATATTAGAGATGGAAATTTGTTTACATGAATATTGAATATATGTATGTATTCATGTAAGGATATGACGTTATATTTCAGTTTAATATATTTCAACACAAATTTATATTACTCTGAGTTTACAAGAGATTTTTGGGAATTAATTGATGTCTCAAATGGAGAAATTAAATTAATAATCCTCTGGCCTAATCATGTGAAAATATTTGAATATTTTTTGGCAGGAAGGTAAGTGCATGCTTACATTTTTATTCTATCTTTTTTTGCTAAGAAATGTATAAATAATGGTGCATAGTAACTCCTGGTAAGTATGCTTAATTACATATGAATCCTACCTACTTTTATGCAATGAATTGCATCACTGTTGGTAATTATGGTTATTTACATGACTATAAAGAATGTCTAAAGTTTCCTTATTCCCTAGAATGGGATTTGAACTTCAATTATATTGGTTCATATGTATTTTGAAGAAATTTTCATATATATTTTGATGAAATCACTGTATTAATTTTAAGGTTGGTAAATACAAGTGATAAATATTGTATACTTAAGTGAATGTGATGAATTTTAGTAATAATCCACTTGAGGAGCGGAATTTATTTAATGCATTACATATATGAGAATAAATGTATGCATATAAAAACACAAATTCATGAACTTCTCATAAATGAAGAAGAATGAAATTCTGGGAAAGAATTTTACCCAATCTTTGATTGTTGGAGCTCGATGCATAAAATGTTGTTCGTAAATTTGAATAATTCCTTCAATAAAGATAATCCTATTTAATGTCTAATAAAAATTTTCCTATATTTTTTAAATATCTTCCTAAAATATACTCCATTGGCAGTAGGGAAAGTCCATGAAGCTTTGACCAGGAAAACACATTAAATTTCACTGATGGTCAGTAGAGTAATCAATGAATTGACATGTTTGATATTTTTTTTCAAGATGTAACACAAAATTTTTCCGATGACCAATAAATCCATGGGGTTTTTGGAAATTATCTAAGTTCAAATATTAATTTTTTCCAATGATAGTTAATATTAACAATTTGTGCAAGCTCAAATATTAAATTCTCCCACAATCAATAAATCCATTAGGGGTTTGGTAACTTTAAGGCCAAAAATAAAATTTTACCAATGGTTGATAAGCCCATCAACGATCAACAAAATGTTTTAGGTATTTAATTTATGTATAGAGAACCAAAATAGTTGGACTTTACCTCATCAGTGGATTGGAAAATTTTTGGGGCTAACCTCATTGATGGATCAACAAAATGTTTGTGGTTAAACTCGTTGATGTTTCCCAAAAAGTTTGGAATTTTACCCCATCACTGATGAGGGAAATATTTTGGATTTCACTATGGATAAATGGTAAATTATCTTGATGACTAATAAAGTCTTCGATAATTTGGAATTTAGCATGTGGATTTTTTTTTTTTCAGCTATGGTTCACGGTCACTGAGTGGCTGCTACATCCACGGGTAATAATCTGGTAGATCCACCCGAAGGGATCAGCCGTCGGCTTTAATTTCGGGGCCTAACCCCAAGGGCATCGAGCAGATTTGACGTCGTGACCTTCCATATGGCAAGGTACTTTAGCAACGGGAACTCGACCATTTGAGCTATCCCTTGGGGCTTTAGCGTGTGGATTATGCCCACATGTTATTTTTATTTGAGCATGGCATTTGCTTATTATTTAATTAGATTAAATTTTTATATGAATGACAGTCATGCAAATACATGTAAAGAAATATAATTGGTCCAGTGGATGGCATGGTAGGCCAGGTAGCCCTGGTGGTTTCATGGCATCACCCCTTAATGGAAAATTAAATAGGGTACCATGGCATATTACATGTGGAAATTTCTCAGTAGCAGTGACATGGTGCCAAGGGTGAAAATATTTGAACAACCATATCTCAACAATCTAGAGCCACATTAAAAAAGTACTTATACCACCAGAAATATTTTGAAAAGAATAAGGTGATGGAAATATTAGAAAATATTTTTGAGTTGAATAAGAAAATAAAAAAATTGATACACCATACCCTCAAAAAGGTTAAAAGGGGATAGGGTATGTGATAGAGTGATATGAAATTAGAGTTCAAACACTAGTCCTAGATTGGTCAAAATAGACCAACAAGTATCTAATTAGAGTTTTGATTCAAACATTAGACTTGGATGGTGTTGATGGTTCTGGGCATGCCAACATTCAGGGGATCTCCTCGATATGAAGTCCCAATTAGACCTCACACTGTTTGGTGTAGGAGTCCCATCCGGAAATACGACCCAGTTACCGATGTAGTGGGTATTAATGATATTCCTTGGCAACAATAACACATAGAGTTATGTATGGTGACTTTGGTGAGAGAAAGTGTGTGACCCTACGGAAAGTCAAGTGTGATGCAGGAAGGTTCCAACACACTAAGGGAAAATGAGGGAGCCCCTTAGAAGCCTATAATAGTACGTAACTTGAAAGAGACACATGAGCATAAAGATATCACAACTGCTAATATGTGAAATAGTTCACAAGTTAATAGTGATGAAATAATAAAACAACACACGTTCAAGAAGATTCGTACAAATGGAAATGAAATAGTTCATAAGCATAATCGTAAGTTAAATAACATACATTTCAAATACAATAAGAATAATCCTACTATATTCACAAGATATGCATGAAAAGTGTGTCGAATTTGAGCTTTTATTAAAGTGAAAGTTCCAATCATACATATACCATTAACGGACCACTAACCCCAATAGTGGAACATGAAGTCAAACTAACCTTCTCCTCCAAATAAAGATACTCCCTCTATGCTACGGAGAATCCAAGGATCTCACAAAACTACCAAGCTCCTGATTCTAAGCCTAAGCCTAGCCAAAATCTTGGCTCCTAAAATCCTTTACATGAGTTCTGAGTATGTATTTATCACAAAAGGGGGTGACTTATAACATTCCCCTTTGTGACTCTTAGAATTCCCTCATGACTCTTCAACTTCTTTACAAATGCCTATTAAATTATATTACATCGCTCTTCACATTCCATAACTGACACTTGGAATTCCACTTACAAATTATTTTTAAAATAATATTACAATACACTCATACCCATATAAGACAAAATAGGGTAGAGACAACTAGACAACCTAAGAGGATAAAACATTATCATGCTTGAGTTTGGGGAAACTCTAGCTAAGAAACTTCCACTTGATGTCTCTCGATCACGTATCGGTGCCAAGCTTGGTACTATGCTACGACATCCCCAAAATACGCGATGGTGTTTGACTAGAAGCAGACTCTAGCCTCCATGGCATCTAGGTACAATGATTGGGAACTAGTTTAAATTTCCTTCTAGAGTAGGAGCAATATTTTTCGCACTTGGACAGGACCACCGATGTAGTTTTTCATGTTCTGTTTGTTCAACTCCAAATATTCCTTGGTGGAAATCTTTCTAAGTTGCTCCAAGTATTATTTGATCTCCTATCTAACCTGGTTCCTAGGTTTGGCTTAGTATGAGTGATCCAACTGATGGTATCCTGTGTGTGTTCACCAAGAAATATATATTGCTGTATAACTGTACATATGACACTAGTAAAAAATGGCTAATTAGTTACTAAAAAAATGACTAAAATTTGCATATAAACGACTATTTTTTGGTCGGTGACCAATAGTAGCTAAATTACAGTATCTTATAACGTGACCAACTTTTAGTTTTTTTTAGCTTAGTCATTAATTGGTTGTCTCAATTTTTTTGTCTAGTAGTATATTTGGTCATTAATTTAGTTATTGATTAGGTCATTGTAGTCATTGATTTGGTCATCGATTTAGTCATTAATTTGATTATTGATTTGGTAATTGATTTTATTATCTAGTAGTATATTTGGTCATTAATTTAGTCATTGATTTGGTGATTGATTTAGCCATTGATTTGGTCATTTATTTCCACAATTAATGACCAATTATACAAATATATTAATAAATGATCACCAGATAAAACTATTTAATGACCAAATAAATATGACCAAAATGTTGGTCGTATTATAATATACTGTAAATTAGCTACTAATAGTCATATATATGCAAATTTTAGTCCATTTTTTGAAACCAATTAATTACCAAAGAAATATGAGTAAATTTTGGTCGTGTTATAAGCTACTGTAAATTAGCTATTAATAGTCGTATATATGCACAATTTAGTCGTCATTTGTAATACAAAATTTATCATTTGTAGTGGTGATTTATTTTTTTTGGTAGTTTCATATTCATTATATAAATGACTACTTTAGTAGCTTATATTCCTTTCATTTAATTTCATTAACAGTCGTTATAAGCAACTAATTTAGTAGTATATTCATTTTATTTGTGTTCATCATTAATAAACATAAGCTACTAATTTAGTAGTTTTAGATGGATTTTATGTGTTCATTATTAATCAAAATACATTAATTAGTATGATTTTACAACTAAATTTAATAAAAATGTCATACAATGTACATGTTCATCTAATATGAAAACAAAAATTTACATATGTTAATTACAATACTATGTAATATCCAGTGCAACTATAAATAATTCCAACCACATAAATTATATTATATAAAATGTCAAGTATTACAATATTAGTTTACAAATTAATATTAGTTGGAGTAAAATTTACACATGAAATAATGTTTCATTACTTCAAACATTATCATTGTCTTGCCAAGGCATTGCAAGTGAATTCACCAACTCTGATTGTTTTTCCAAGGCATTGCAAGTGAATTCACCAACTCTAAAGACTTGATCATCAGTCTCTATGTGTGTGTCTTATGCAAGATATTGGCTCTACAGGTACCACTAGACCAATTCTCTTCTCTCTCTTTAATTTTCATTTTGCCGCTCTAGTGTTATTTGTTCTCCTCTTTCTTCAATCCTTGCTTCTTACCATCAATATTGAGTTCCTTTTCTTGCCAAAAAAAGAAGAAAGGATACAATGCAATGTATAAGACATGAAATTCGATGAACACTAGAATATAAAATAAATTAGAATATAAAATATTTATACGATATATACCTCAACATCAGCAATATTGTTAATTCCATTTTTCCCCATAAAAGCAAGAAACTTGAACAAGTTTTCTTCATTTGGGAAATAGTGGCAGCTATGTGGCCTGATGACCTGTATACACAAAGCAAATAAAATGTCACAAATAAACACAATGGAGCTAGCAATTTATACTAATAATGTATGATGCTCCACTTTTGTAGTTATATCGTTTCCTCTAGTTATCTCTAAGAAGCAGCGACACTTCAACAATAAAACTGGTCAGTAGAAATCTAATGGGCAGAGCAAGTATTGCTGGCACAAGATTACAACAAGAAACTAAAAAAGAACAAGACAAGACTTTGTAAATTGTGATACTAACCGAGAATATATCTTCAATATAGTAATCTTCAATTATCAACATACTATTCCAGGGGAAAAAGGAATCCAATTCCCATAAGCCAACAAATTATGCATGACACTTGTTTTCCCTATAATTAATTGAGCGAGATTAGCACATGCAATTTCCATTTAGAATCCATGAAATAATTCTATAAATATTCAAAGAAAACTTAATGTTACTCATTCATTTTTCTCTGATGCAGAAAAAACTGAATATGCTAATATGTTTTTAATCTGGAGAGTTTTGTAATTCATCGTGTCCAAAATCATTTCTTATTTTCATGATTGTTTTTTTTTTAATGATCAAGAAACATGCCTATATTTGATCAAAAAACATATTTTTTAGAATATATTCCATTTTTCTAATTCAAAGCTAAATTTCCTTCCAATTTATGACGTTCAAACAAACTAGAATCATATTCCTTTAACAAGTCACTATTGTAATATAATACTAAATTAACAGCTACGTAATGAAGTTATTAGTGGTGGAATAATAATAAATCACAAATACAGGCAAGAAATAACACCATTATGTCCTAGGCATGCCAAGTCTTTATCCTCTTAGTTGGAAATATTTCTTCATGAAAATAACATATTTGACAAAGAGAACTTTTCTAAAATTAACCAACGCTGGTGTATCCAACAACATTGACCTTTCTATTGGCATCCCCTCAAAATGTCTGGAAGTATCAAACAAGTGTAGTGCACTTCCCTGTAAGGTCAAAGTTTGGCAATGGAATATGTTGTCCCTTAGTCTAATCAAGTTTTAACTTGCCTTTGATAACTTAGAGAGAATGGGAATCTAATGTTGAAAAATGAAAAAAAAAAATATTCATTCACACTTACCTAGTTCCTAAACAAGCATTGAAGCACTATACAAAGCCAAGCATGTTTCACATTCCACCAAGAAACATAATTTCCATATTTTGATTGCAACCCTTGAGGCTTTCTCAAATGATCTGTAAACAAGTAACATCATAAATATTTTTCCTTAGTTCTAAAACCTTATCCTGTGTGGAGCTTGAGAAAATATGTGCATAAACATATCACATTATAGCATGTTGTGAAGTACATTTACAAGAAGCCAATCATTCAAAATTTTATATTCTGTCAAGATTGAGGCATGTGTTAAATGCCCATTATCTACATATTTGCACAATGGTGTCATAAATAATTTGAAGGTTCTTGTCTTGCTAGTATGATCTAATTATTTCCTTTTGCAAGATGTTTTTTCACTCCCATTAATAAAATTTTGATGTTATGAACAATATATAGATACAATGGATGCTTTGAATAATAAAAGTGGCAATTATTTTTCCATCAATAGTGTTTAGTATTTGCATATGGTGTAAATTCAATAATTATACTGGTGGTTTTTGTAATGACCTATACTGAAGGCTTACACCATACCTACTTTCCCATGCTAAATCATAGTTTTTTGTCATCAGAAAGCCCTCTTTAGAGAGTCCATTAGCCTCTACCTTAAATTCTTTATAAATATGATGGAATGATATCTTCAAGAATTGTGCTTTGACTGTCTTCAACTACTCCAAAATGGGTTGTGAAAACAATTCTTCCATCCTAAAGCTACCATTGAACCAATAGATAACCAAGGAATCCCCAAAGACCTGGAATTCAATCACCTCTCCTCTACTACTATTGTTAACAAAAATTTTAGTGCCTTTATTTCATCATAGTTGTTAGAGCCTGTACCAATAAATGCCTCAAATTTTGAAGATTTGAGTATAATAGAATCACTAGGGTATAGGATGCCTCGTGCAACATATTCTTCTTGTTGACCTCGATTGGCACTGTTGAAAATTGAAATATCACCATTCCCACTCTTAATAATAGAAGGATGGATCAATGCCCTTTCTTTACCAGTGTTAGGGGATTTTTTACTTTGAAAGATTAGTCATCACTGGGAGACACATTGAAACGATGGCTAAAACTTACCTTTAAAGATCTCAGAGTGTTTGGCAAGCCAGATACATCAAAAAACCATAAGATGCAGTGCCTTACAACCCTTTAAGTCTTTATTCAAAACACAATTTTTAAAAATTGAATGTGATATCCCTCATAGGTATATATGCATCTAGTCACTTAGATTTTTGAATACATTTGAACTTCTAGAGCTTCTTCAACTACGAGGGTGCTCCTCGTGAATTATCTAAAAATATAGCTTTATATACTAGCCTTAGAGTATATACCCCTATGGCAAGATTCTTTGACCAGACAAAAGAATCCTCTCTAAGCCTGATGTAATTCTTCTCAAAGTTCTTATGTGTTGTGCTACTTCAATATTTGCCAACTTTTTTCTAGTCAACAAAACCATGAATTCATTTGCAGGTTTCATGTGTTCTCTCAAAGTAGTACAAACAACCCTTGTGGGATGAGATGAGTGCTGCGGTGAAAAATTATTAAATAAAACAACAATATTCTAGCCACCTGGAAATGACAATGGTAAGAGGGGTAAATCAAACAGTTGCAGCATAACCTCTATACCCTTTTTCTCAACAAACACCCATGTATCTATATTATGCAGAATATTCTCTAAGAGACGTGTATAATTTCTTATACAATTTGGGAGAATGGATTCCATGTTTGAAGACAAATTTTCAATAGAATTATCAACCCATAACTCAAATTTCACCCTCGATGATTCATCTCCATCCACTGAACTGATTGTTTTCTATTCTAAATCAGTCTCCATGGTAACAGGCACAAAAGAGTTGGAAAATTCTTGCAATAGGGAAGATAATTCAAGGAAAAATCCAAGTTTTGCAATATTATTTAATATTTCAATCAATAAATCCACACCATGCCCCCTCAAAGAAGCAGCATGTCATATCACCTCATCCAATGCAGATGATAAGGACCTCAAACTGTCACCTGCCAAAGCATTTAAGTAGGCTTTCAATGTAAAAAATTTCACAAAATATCTTAGAGAACCACAATCATTAATATCTTGATGTGTGAGGCTATTAAGTCACAAATCATCTAAGCATTGTGGTATACAAGCTACTGCATCTGCAGAAGGGAGGACACCAACCATGATGGCATCCAAAAAATTATTAGGTAGACCAAGAGCATCTAGAACATAATAGCAAGTTGGATCTTTGTGAATAAGATCACTTGTGATTGCAGTTGCAAGTGAAAACAATGAAAGACCCCACCACCAAAGTCCTTTGATCTTCAATACAGTGCACAAGAAAAATGGCAAAGAACTCTCTTCAAATCATATAGTCGTGTAGTATTTCTAGGAGCATATGTGCTAAGAGATAGAGCCTAAGGCAAGTCCTTCATAATAAGTCTTCTATGATAAGGAACCAATGTGTGAGGTAGAGAAATTTGCATTGCCTCTGACCTAGCAGCATTTTTCTGAGGATACTTTCCCTTGGAACCTTATTGTGATTCTCCATTCTGCATCCTTTCTCCTCAAAATGGCAGACTTCAAATATTATATGGTGTTGTGCAAGGATCCTAAACCCCCAAAGGAGGTTGCAAAAGGATTAGTATAGTCCATAAAAGCCTCAATAACATTCTCAAAGTTGTTACCAAGTGTATATGTTGTGGATCCAAATCTTTGAGAAGAGGGATAAAAGTTGGCATTAAACCCACATCCCACAAAGCAGTGTAACCAAAAGAAGAAGAAACTAGAATTGTTACAAGAGAAAGGAGTGCTTCTACTAAAGATATCGAACAATAGGATGATTCACTGGAAACTTATTTCCATTGAGCTTTGGGGGATTATGGCTTTATGGTTTGGTTATCTCAAATAGCACCCGTAATTCTTCAATGTGAGGTTCAGTTTGGTGATTTTTAGCCACCTAGTCTGGTTGATGGTTTCAATTTCTCTCCTCAAATAGGTAAGTTGTCACCATTACCTTCTTCCTCTCTTCCTCATGGTGTGGCAGATATTGGGTTAGCTTCTCATCTCAATTTTGGGGAGCTTACTTTTTTTTTTTTTCAATGGGGATTCTATCTTTCAATTCAATAATTTTCAGTTCATTAATGGTAATAGCGGGGTTTCACGCTACTTTTTCCTGAGTCCTAGCTATTGGAAACCTCAAGTCTGATAAACTTAGAAAAATTATGAATCTAATCAGAATTGTGACTGGCTATTTTTTTTGTTACTCGTTTGGGTGTACAAAAGGTTTACCTTGGACCTTTTGTTTCTTTCTTGGATTCACTAGTTTGTTATGTCCAGGTATCACTTTTTGGTACAATCATGATCTAATTTTTCTCTTCCTATAGTGAAAGTGACCTGCATATTGTGATAAGGTTTGACAGTTAAGAATCCTAAAAAATTTATTCTTGCCTCTCTGATTTGGCTTATTGCCCTGTTCAGATGGATTGCAGAGAACTCCAAGAGTCTCAACAAGCTCTGTAGAGACATAAGGATGAATACTGAGCAACCAAAGCTCAATTTTTTCCACTTTTGAGAAAATATGAGCAGTACAAAGTTACAAACATGTCACCTCCCTAATTGCAACTAAAATGGGTAACCTGGTGGAGTGTAAAAATTATATAAATGTGTTGGAGGCAGCATGTAATACACTCAGGAATATGGTAGGGAGCTCCCCCAAGGGTAAGTAGTCTGGAGCCTTTAACAAGGTGCAAACAATTAATTCAAATTGTGGTAGACAAATGGAACATGATGCAGTCCATCTTCTTCCAAGATAATTTAGAATTGGTCAAGTAAGCTTTGGATTCGGCCAAGGAAGCAGAAAATGAAGCCTCCAACGAAAATTTCTTCCATTAAGTTTGATGGTATTTCAAAATTCTTATGTTTTTAGGTTCGTTCTGTAGAATGTATACTACTAATTTTTTTGGATTGTGATGTATCTGAAACTACTTATGTCGAACAAATTTATGTTGGTAGTTAGCATCATTGTGGACTGTGTTGACATTGTTCTGAAACAAACTATGATGTACTCTTGTTGTGAGCATTGCTGTAGCTTTTGCTTAATATATTAGACTAGAGGAGAGTAGCTTCAGAATGTGGCTCAGAAATATGAGGTTATCTGATGATTATGTAAATGTTTTTAATGCAAAGCCTTAATGGAATCTCTATATATGGATGAATGCAAAAATATAACTTTCAATTTTTTCTATTTTTTATGCTCTTAATGAGCAATACCTGAGTGCTCCAAGGCACATACCTATGCATATTTTGAATTTCTAATTGAAATAGTAAATATGCAGTTTTTTGGTGGGGAAGAAACCAATCAAATCACAACATTTTCCCATTTGATTGAATCTACAAAATCTAAGATTCAAAATATATGAATGTAAGAGAATGTAGGTTTTCACAGTGATTCATATAGAAACTTTTGGAAGAAAACTGTCTAAAGATTAGTTTTTCCAATTATCCTAGCATGGAAGTAACACAAACAAGGAAACATTTTTAATCCATGCTCTATTTACTTTTATGTAAAGGGATAACTCCTTATGTGACGAATAGAAGATGAATAGAACATAACACTAATAGTTATGCTTTAATATAGTCAGATACCCATCAAACAAGTATTTCATTCTACATCATACATCAGAAAAATGAACATAGATAGATATCTAGTGTATACCTATTTACCAACTCGCCTTATAGCTATTAAGAGCCTTAATAGCATCATGGTGTTTCATTTCAAAGAACTGTAGGTAAACAGTTGCAGTCATTAGTAGCTACAAGTCAGGGATGATTAAGATGTTAATTGAACATACTAAACCATAACATTCTCTACCTTGTCAACAAGGTTGATGGTGGCATCATTAATTGCAGTATAAAGTTTAATTCTCTCCCTTGAAACCTGCAACATTGTACAAAAGACAAATAAGTATCCCCATCATAAAGTACAACATAAACTTTAACAACTGAAACCTCTTTCTTCATGCAAGACAACAAAGGAATTTTAACCACCAAAGAGTGAATATTCTACAAACTGCGGTGAGTGCATACTGTATCACATGATTCGATATAGTTTCCCCTTCTGGCTGCATGTAATTAGATAATTACATGATCTCACCCATACATGACATTATGTAGTGCTTTCAATCCAAAATCACACTAAAATGACATATAAATAAAAAATTCTAAAGAACATATAATAAGTAGCTAGCCTACAAAATCAGAGATATGGTTCATTTAACCATGGTGGCTCATAAGTAATACCTAACACTCCATTAGGTGATAAAGATATTGATGCAAATATGTCAATTGTTCTAGCAATTCAGGAGTGTCTATTTCCTTGGTTCTCTGCAACACAAATATGTCTATTGATAGGAATTTTCCATTTTTTATCCATAACATGTTCATCATAAGGTTTAATATAAGAAAAGGAAATAACTACAGCTATCGGGTGCCCAAAAATAAAATGCAAACAATATATGTACCAAAGAATATAAACTAGTTTATCTAAGAAAAAAATTCACCCAGATTTACACATACAAAATAGAGGTACACTAGAATCCGAATGACTTGTCCATGTAATACTAGTAAGAAAGCATCAATTTGAAGCCTCTGCACAATTTTTCTAAGATATTAGGAAACATTTTTAGTGCACTCCAAGAAAAATGAGAAGGAAATATATCACTGCAATTAATAGGCAAGTTTGAAACACTAAGTCCTCTGTCCACGAAAACCATATCAAACCTAGAAAATTTTCAATTATCTTCAAAATAAATGGAGCTTTTTATTAGAAATAATTGTCATATTTATAACAAATCAAATTGGACAAAATATAACAAAGGCAAGCCATATTGGAATGAGTCAAAGGGACTATGTATATGTATGCAATCAAAATGTGAGAACCATGTGAATTAATAGAACAAGGAAAAACCCACAAAAATATTGTAGAAGGCAGGCTAAAGAATCATAGAATTGATGATATCAAATCAATTTCTCGACTCATGAAGTGACACTAAGTGTAGGAAATTTTTAGGTTTTCATTTTGTGAAGCCTGTCATCACTTGGGTAGATATTATCTGTTTAATAACCAAATAATTAAGTTAAAGATTTCGTGAGTGAGTGGGTAGCTGCCAACAGATATGTCAAAATGTATAACTTTTGTTCATGGTAGAGCTGTTGAATCAAAGTGATTACGTGGCCAAAAGAGAAGCCAACCTATAGTAGAGGATAACGAAGAACATTGATAGCTGTCATACAAATTTCAACTAGTCACCACCTTGAAAATTTGTGAAATTGAGCTACCAAAGCCGCCAAATAGAAGACACAGTTATGAGGAATTTAATATAGTATTAAATGTGGTTTATGTTAGTTTCGTATTTGGGAGATATGAAATGCACTCCTCTTCACCTACTATGTAATGACTCAATCAAACATTGCATCATCTAATGAATTAATGAATCCACTCTTTCTCATTCTACTGTGTATTCATGTCCACGTACATGAGTGAAAAAAAAATACATTTTAGAAATGAAAGTGTGGATTTATGCAGTCTATTTCTAGAGAAAGGATGGATACTCATTTATATTGAGTGCAGGGATTCTTATAACATTTTAATATTTTCACTCCCACCAGAAAACTTCATTTATTTAACTAGTGATGGATATGTTCATCGATGGACCCATGATGTACCAAATCCTGCGGCTAGAGTATATAATGTGCCATCTACCCCGTTGTTTGGACATGGTCCTTGCATTCCACATGGTGATAAGTTGAGGCAGGTATCCATTGGGGCTGGTATGGGTGTTGGAATTACAGATGGTGGTCGAGTGCATACTTGGAGGAATGCAATGAAGGGTGGGCTTATAGGCATGGTAGTTCCAGAGAAGGAATATTTGACACCACTTGGCCATGAGGAAAGCCACAAGGATACTGCAATTGTTAATCTAGGTTTGTACCTTGGTTTCTGCAAGTCACAATCTTTGTATTAGATTTATTGGTTTATATTTTTAATTTTTATATACTTGATGTTATACTCTCTAAAGGAAGTGTAAATACTAAGAGGTTTTTCCTTACCATTATCTTTGTGGGGTAGTAGATATGAAAGATGTTGGCTTCACTACAACTATGTTTTCTATGTACTAGGGGTTTAGATAACAAGAATATTCATTATTTTTTAGGTCTTAGGAATTCCACGAAATTAATATGTGTAGCAGGATCCTGATAGTAGTTTTCAAGAAGAAAAACAGAGGTCGAATGGGGCCAAGGAAGAAACAAGTGAAATCTAGCAGCAAATGAGGAATATAAGTGCATTCTTGAATATTCAACTATAGTTCCAATTGGTTGCAACTCTATTAAGAATTATATATGTGGATTCTCCTTTTTGTAAACCACCGTTGTCAACTTATGGCGAATGTACAACTTTGTAAATGATATTCATCTATATATTGTATCAATGAATTTTGAACTGATCCACTCCTATTTTGAAGCAATGGTAACAGGCTTCCTTGAAAGCGTTTTTAGGAAACATGCAGGTCCTTTTATCTGTTGCAAGATACTTGCAAAGAACAGTTCTGGTTACAGCGTCTAAAGTGTGCAAGAATAATTTTATACTGCCTTTTTCACATTCTTGGTTGAATTTTGAAGGAATTTCTAATTTTGACATTAGCTACATGTAGAATGTGGAGCCCGTACCATGTTTAACTAATAAATCACTACCCCGATTTCCAAAAGGAGGATTCTATTGAAATTGTAATGATGAATTGTAGTGGGTAAGACACGCTTCTATGCTCCAGAATTTAAAGAGAATATTGTAGCTTGAAATGCGGGATGCAACCATTTAGATATCGTATAGCAGCGTTGAAATATGGTCAGAATCTTGACAAACAATCATCTGTCAGAATCTTGTGCCTCTTGGAATTGTTTGTTGGTTTGTCTACAATATAGATTAGGTTGCTTTTGAATGGATTGGTTGACATCCTTTTTGAGATTCGAGGCTCTATTGCAATTCATATTGCTTCTCTATGCGATCTAAACAAATCATGGATTTTGATTTGTGGCATGCAATTTTTAGTCCAAGGGAATGCTATGGCTAGTGAAGGCACTGAGGGGTAGATTAATAACCATTAATTCTGACCTCCTACACAAACTACCAAAGAGTATCTCTTGAATCATGAAGAAAAGAAATAATTATAACTGAACACTCGACATATTCTTCTACAAATGCTCAGAATTTTGTAATAGATATTGACAATCAATATTCTAGACAACAAATGTTTGGTAAGAAGAAAAATATCTTTACCTCAATTTCTGATCCATCCTGGTCTCCAACTGCACCACCACTCAACAAGCTCTTATGCTTATCTACCTTTGGCTTTGGAAGATATGTAACAATAGCTACACAATTCAGCAAAGAAAACATACATCATACTTATTCTTGGAAATTCAATCCACAACAACATCCTTCAAAGGGTGCAATTGTAGCCCAAAAATATGCAAATTATCAAGTGTAATATGCATGCACATTCAAACTTACGGTGGCTTTTCCTAAAAGTAGCAAATGGACCATACTCAAGATCACTAGGATCTTGAGCATATCCTGAACGAGCAAAGAATACATGAGCATACACACTCCCATTATACTTCAATATGCTAAAACCTGTTCTAGTATCCACCAAGTATGTTAACCAATCCAAGTGTTTTATATTAACAACTTGTAATATTCCCAATTAGCCATGAGCTAGTTGGAATATTAATTTTTGTTTTTGCTTACTTGTTTAATGAATAAGAGGATAATGGAGATCCATAAATCTCCTTAATAAGAATAAAATCGATGCCAATGTGAAAATAAGACATCTTGGCAGCTTAATTGAGCACCCTTAGGTGTGAAAAGGGGCTGGAACACCTTGACTGGGTCAACTTTGACTAAATCAACAACGTTGTAATGGAGTAGTGGACAACACAGTTTTAGATGGAGACTCATTGCATGGAAGTAGTGTCATTAATGGATGGGGCTGAGGGTTAGGAATCTCATTTCTTATTAAGGAAGAGGATGGAAACCATATTATGGAGCTTATGATATGTTATGTTTTTGATATATGGTCTATTTAGACATATAACTTTCTTTGGTTGTTTAGCTAAGATTGCAAGTGTTGTTTAGCACCGGGTGTTCCTGATTGAGAATCCCACCTCTTTCCTTGAGAGGCCTCTTGGGAGAGCATTTTACTTCACTTCCAAATTCAGGCTATAGGCCAAGCTTCATATTTCATCTACAACGCAGATCCTGTTGAGGGCTGAGTTGTGTTGCAGGTTGCAGCAGCGGAGAACATCTTTGGGTCACTTCAGTGCTTCTTTTCAGTGGAGAAGGGTTCCTTTCCATTGGGAGGACATTAAGGAAGTCCCTTGAGCCCATTTTCATATCTTGGCATCAAGCCACTTATTTATTTTCCCCTACAATGCATTTTGTGTCTTGGACTGCATTATTTTGAGGGAGGAGTTGTAGGGTGGTTTCAATACACCATTTGGGGAGGAGGTTTTATAGTGAATGGATCAGCCTTTCATCTAGATGATCTATTGGAGGAGGCTGCATTATTTATCATATCAGATCAGCCCCATCTTTCTAGTTTATATGTTGTAGTGAATCTTTAGCCCTAGGGCTTTGATTCAAATCTTGTGCATTGGTGTATTGCTGAAAACCCTTTAGGGGTTCTTCATTGGAGGTTGTATAGAGCCTAGATCTATAATTTTTGTATCTATTAAGGCATATATCAACCCATGATATTTGTATGTTCATTTACTGTAGTAGTGTCTCTGACATTTTGATATAGTAGCAACACCTCATTCTTGAGGGTTTACTCATTGGAGGATTGTTCCATCTTGTATTATGTTTTGTGGCCCATTATTTTACATAAATATGCTGCTGTTATAATGAATGGAAGGTCTCCATATTGGCCTCATGTTTTGATCTAATGTTTACACTGCTATTTCCATGGTTTTGGTCTATATTCCTGCTTTTACCATTTGGGAATATTATAGTGGTATCAGAGCATAATCTTGGCACAACCTGTTTATCTTAAAAAGCCAATATGTCATTTGAAGAAGGAGATCCTCTCACGGATAGAGAGAAGAGGTATCTCAAAATAAGACACTGGAAGTTTTATTATACAAATGATATTGAAGACAAGGGTAAAACCCCTTTATCGGGAGAAGATGAAGAAAAAGAGTTTCTTAAGATTCTTCTCAAAACTATGCAAGACATTGTTAGAGAAATAAAGGAGATGAGGATGGATAGATACAAGGAATCCCCTAAAGGATTTATGCATGGTGAAGGCTCTGGCATTTCTCACCACTGGAGTGATCAGCCAGTGAAGCAGCAGCAAGTTTCCCAACGCTCTACAATGCCTACATTCTTAGCAGTAAGAAATGAAGGGTTTCAAGAACAAGAAACTCTTGAAGACTATTTCATGGAGTATGAGTCTCAATCTCAGAGATTCAAGGATCACTTGATTTTTCAAGAGTTTTGTCAGATCAAGGACAATATGAGACCCAGGCATCATAATAGAGGTGGAGGATTCATTTAGAATCATGATCTACACCGGACTATGGGCAAATTTTTCTTACCCAACTTTGATGGGTCATCTAAATGTACTGCCAAATCATGGGTAGAGAAGCTTGACATCTACTTCCAGCGGAACAAAGTACAAGAGATGGAGGCCATTAAGATAGCAGTGTTGCACCTTGAGGGTGAAGCACATGATTGGTGGTTCCATGGCTTGTCTACATTGGGTCATGCGAATGTGACTGCATATTCAGAGTTCAAAAGGAGGTTGGATGAGAGGTTTGATAGAAGAGATCTTGAGGCACCATTCATGGGGCTAGCAAAGCTCAAATAATCAGGTAATCTAGAAACTTGTATTTCTGAGTTTTTAAAACTTTCTGTTATGGTTCCTAATTTAACTGCAACAAGAAGGTTCTATATGTTTTTTGATGGGTTAGAAGAACCTCTTCATGGGTTGGTTAAGTCTACCAAGCCCACTACCCTTCAAGCTGCCATTGAAAGGGCTAGAGATCTACAAGATTCCTTGCAAAAAGAAAAGGCAACATTTCAACAAAAGTCCTATTTTCCATTAAAGAGAAAAAAAAGAGAAGGCTCCTTTCTCAAAAGAGAGCCACAATAAAAACCCTCTTAGTGATGATGTCTGAAGAGATTTTAGGAGAAGGAATCTTTGCTTCACATGCCAAGAATCATGGGCACCCAGACATAGATGTGCAGCAGGAACGACACAATACATAGAGGTCTTCTCAGATGATGAGGAGGAAGAAGAAGAAACAGAAAGGGGTCATAGTGCTGGAATAACAGGAGATGATCCACCACCACCAGGAGGTGAGGATGGAGCAATGGCTCCAATTAGAGGGACTCTTGCATCAATGAGAGTGGTACCCAATTATCAGGAAACTCCCACACAAAAAACATAGATGGATTTGTGCAGTGGAAGTAAGGGCATGGTAGTCCCACCTATTATGCACATGAGGTTGACCCATGAGACATTATTGTTTTGTGGAAAACCACCTGGGAGGCCACTTGATCTAGATTTGGTGAGGCATGTCTCACATCATGATGCACCATTCATTGATCTAGGGGGAATGGGGGCATTGGGAGGTCATGATACAATGCTGAGAGTCTTGGGTAGACTCAAGGAGGAGGGAGACATTCTACCAACATCATCATTACCCACTCTCATTTCAGATTCTGCACTGTGGGAGGAGTAGCATGGAAAGGATAACAACCTTCCAATATGCACCTTTGGCATGGGAGATGTCAAAGATAAGGGCAGCCATATGACAGATATTCTTTGTGATAGATCATCATCGCTGTCACTATGGAGGATAGATCCATATTGGAAATCCTAGCTGTTGGTGGATTATTCCAAGGATATTTTTACATGCATGATTCTTGATGACCAACTTCAAGAGGAGGGCTATTCAGTCCAAGATGAAGTCATCTACTATCATGGTAGGATCTTCTTATCTAGAGCTTCCAAGCTCAAGGACAAGTTACTACAAAGAGCTCATGAGGATTTTCTTTTCAGGCACACTTATTCCATGAGAGCCTACAACACCATCATGGAGGGATATACTTGGGAAGGCGTTGAAGAGGAAATATATCAGAATTTGAGGAGATGCATGGACCATGTGGAGATGGGAGAGATACATAACTCTATGGAGAGGTTATCACAGCTACCTCTTTCCTCTTTTGGAATGAGAGGGGATCTATCTATGGATAGCTCCATTTGTATGAGAAGAAATATTGGTAAGGAACATGTTTATGTGCATGATGTTTCACTTGATGATTATTTGCATTCCTTTACCATGTATATGCTGGCCATTGCTCCAAGGAGGAGAATTATACCTTATAAACTTCATGGCCAACTTTCGGCCATAAACATTTCTGAACATGGCCATTCCCTAGGAGGATATAGGGAGATGTTGTATCACTCTGGGTGCACTCCAAAGGCACCAAACATTTCTCACCTTTTCAAAAATTGTGAGAAAACAATGGCAACAAATAAGTGGTGGGGAAACCACTTACCATATCATTATCTAATGTAGTCAGGAGACATACTGCGTTGGTTCCACATGTGGGACTATGATCCACCTCCATTTTTGCATATTTCTGTTTATATGTACTTGGCTTTGATCCCATACATTGATGATGTACTTATTATTTTTATGGGAATGATTGGAGGGAGGATGGGAGGACTGAATGTGCCCTTTGGGAGAGAGATTCTCCATGTTTATTATGCTACATGTTTTAGGGAGGACATTGGGAAAACCATGATTGTTTCATTGGATCTATTGCTTCCTTGTGGGATGAGTCATTTGCATCTCATGAGAACTTGGGAGGAGAATTTCATGGAGGGATCGATTGGGAGACACTTAGCTTATGAGGGAATATTATTACATGAAGGTGTCACCAATGATGAAGGAGAAGAGTTGCAACACTCACCTTGTCAGTTTCTTGAGGACAAGCAACATTTGGGAGGGGAGGACTATAATATTCTCAATTAGCCATGAGCTGGTTCGAATATTAATTTTTGTTTTTGCTTTCTTGTTTAATGGATAAGAGGATAATGGAGATCCATAAATCTTTTTAATATGAATAAAATCAGTGCCAATGTGAAAAGAAGACATCTTGGTAGCTTAATTGAGCACCCTTAGGTGTGAAAATGGGCTGGAACACCTTGAGTGGGTCAACTTTGACCAAATCAACATCGCTGTCATGGAGTAGTCACGATTCAATGAGAGACATCATAGTTTTAGATGGAAACTCATTGCATGGAAGTAGTGTCATTGCATTAATGGATGGGGCTTAGGGTTAGGAAGCTCATTTATTATATAAGGAAGAGGATGGCAGCCATATTATGGAGCTTATGATATGTTATGTTTTTGATATATGGTCTGTTTACACATATAGTTTTCTTTGGCTATTTAGCTAAGATTGAAAGTGATGTTTAGCACTGGGTGTTCTTGATCGAGAATCCCACCTCTTTCCTTGAGAGGCCTCTTGGGAGACATTGTACTTCACTTCCAAATTCAGGCTTTAGGCCAAGCTTCATCTTTCATCTACAATGCAGATCCTGTTGAGGGTTGAGTTGTGTTGCAGGTTGCAGCAGTGGAGAACATCTTTGGGTCACTTCAGTGATGATTTTCAGTGGAGAAGGGTTCCTTTCAATTGGGAGGACAGTAAGGAAGGAAATTGAGCCTATTTTCATATATTTGCATTAGGCCACTTATTTATTTTCCCCTACAGCACAATTTCTGTCTTGGAATGCGTTATTTTGAGGGAGGAGTTGTAGGGTGGTTTCAGTACACCATTTGGGGAGGAGGTTTTCTAGTGAATGGATCAACCTTTCATCTAGAGGATCTATTGGAGGAGGTTGCATTATTTATCATATCATATCAGCTCCATATTTCCAGTTTATATGTTGCAGTGAATCTTCAGCCCTAGGGTTTTGATTTAGATCTTGTGCATTGGTGTATTGCTGAAAACCATTTAGGGGTTCTTCATTGGAGGTTGTATATAACCTAGATCTGCACTTCATGTTGTATCTATTGAGGCATTTATTAGCCCATGATATTTATATGTTCATTTTCTATAGCAGTGCACTTTATGACTGTGCTGTAGCAGTGTCTCCATCATTTTGATATAGTAGTAGCACCTCATTCTTGAGGGTTTACTCATTGGAGGCTTGTTCCATCTTGTATTATGTTTTGTGGCCCATTAATTTACATATATATGCTACTGTTATAATGAATGGAAGGTCTCCATATTGGCCTCATGTTTACACTGCTATTTACATGGTTTTGGTCTATATTCCTGCTTTTCCCATTTAGGAATATTACAAAACTTATATGCCAACGGATATTCAAATAAAATAGTCCAAAATCTAATATGGTATAAAGTAAGATCACATTACAAGTATTAACAGAAAAAAAAGTTATATATACCAAAACCAGAATCTACATTGAATTATCTCAAATACCTCTGAAGGATGGTAAATTATTCAATGTTTTCCAACATTATTTGGGCCCCAAATTGAAAAAGTTACATTGGTTTCTTGCCAGACAAGAGCTGCTTCATTGCTAAAATCATAGAACCTCTCATTCTCAAAGAGATAAAGCCACATATCTTGAATCATTTACAAATTACGAAAAAATTAGGCTGGAGTTCACAAATTCATGACAACCACAATGTGAACACACGATAGTACATAAAATAAGCCCCAATTAATGGTAGTTGGGTATTAACATTGTTACCAGGAAAATCTAACAAGACACTCTCTAATGACAGTGACACTTTAATACAACAATAATAAAAGGAGACTCGAATAGTGTTCCATTCCATATAAATAATCTAGTTTTGCATATCTAAATGGAATTAATGTCCATTAAGTGTATCATCGTATATTCCCTCAATTGGAATAATAATAAATACAGTTAGCATAACAATGCTTAGCTGTGTGCACAGTAAACATTTGAAGAGGTTTAGTTGCATCCGATAAATGTTGCAAAAGGCTTAGTTATATGTTCAGTGGATTGCAAGGAAGTTAGGTCATTTGTATCTAAGCCTTAATGATATTCATTTCCTTGCACGTGAATTGGGAATATTCCCTCTGGTAGATATATTATGCTAAGTTAACTTAGCAGCTAATCCATTAGCTTTTAATTTTGCACTACAATCTATTAGGAAATTCTGTTAAATTTAATTCATAGAATTCAAACCAGAATGGAACTGAAATTGGCCAAATCATTAAAAAAGGGTCATAACCTGTTTTAAGCAAGTTTCTGGAGATAATTTACTTCATTCTGACAAAAAATATAGAGTTGAAACATCTAGCAGAATCAACAAAGCAAAGACCCTCACCCTATGAAATTTCTCGGTTGCGACATTTCTCTATCTAGAGAGATGAAATCAATTAACAAGCCTAAAGAGATATAGATCTCCTTAACTTACAACTAGACATTTTGGAATTGTGTGCAACTTTCATGTGTGCTAGACTATAGCATGCAGCATAATAGCCCAATCCTCCAGTGGTATATTCCATATTAGAATGTTGGAAAATTGATTACATTAATAACTATGCTATTATAATACTTGTAAAAATCAAAGTAAATATCAATCTACATGTTTGTCCAGGTCATAGATAATGCATACAATTCTAATCTGAAGTTGCAAAAGTTGTAAGTGTTTCCTTGAAAACTCTATATGAATAGGAGACTCCAACTGATTCTCCGTCTCCTTCAACCAGATCATCACAATTTCATCCCAGTGGTGAACAACCCCAAACACAAAGCAGACTAGGCATTTAGGGCACACCATGAACACCACCACAGCTGACCTCATAGCCAACCCAATCAGCCCTTGAATGGCAAGTTTCCAATGTTGTCTATGGGAATATTAGATGCCAAACAACCACAACGGCAGAAAATGATGGATGGGAAGTTAACACTCCAAAACCCTACTGAGACTAAAGGCTGGGAAGGTATGTGTGATGCAAGAGCATCGGGAAAAATTTTCATTATTTGTTTGTGTGATTTAGGGGGTGATGTTTTTTTAATTATTTTATAATTTATGCACATTTTTATTTAAATTAAGAGAGAAAAATTTGAATGTGAGATTTATTGTAAATATTCTCTTAATTAATTGAGAATATGAGTGGAGTTGAGTGGATATAAATTTTGGGGATTAGAAATTCCTTAAATGGAACTTGGTTGAGTTAAAAAAGGGATAAATCTATTTTAGAGTTTGGTTGAGATATTTGGGGAGGAAATCATGGATTGGAATTAATCCATAATTATGTATAAATGTGAAGCTTTGTGTGAGGATAGAGAGACATAGAGAATAGAACATGACAGAGAGATTTAGAGAGAAATGGTGGGAGAGTTCATGTGAAGGGTGAGAGCCAAGAGGCCCACTAATGTAATATTCGGGCAAAATGGTTTGAATCTGAATTTCTTGTGTTATTATATACCAGCATTTTTGTTTGTGTGGGCTCTCTCTCTTCTTTATATTTGTTTTGAGCTGAATTGAATTTGGTTTTAATGAAGAATTTGATGAGCATTCCATGTTAAGGAGGCACACACTCTATTATGCGCAAGGATATGTTTTATTTTTGAATACCTGCATCATTTGGTATAAGAGCCAAAAGATCTAATCAGTACCCACGAATGGAAGTTGTTTCAATCCTAGATTGTCATGAGAAATGATAAGCAAATTGTTTGATTTGGACGTAAGGCAAGTGTGGAGACCGTGAAATGGCAAGCGGACTATTTTGTAAGTAGATTGCTGGGATTGGAGACAGCGTAGGCAAGCTTATGAAGCTGTCATTGAAGGCTGCATAAAATCTAACATAATTATAGCACACAGAGTGGTATTGTTGCACCAACGGTGCTGGTGGTTCGGTGGCGTGTTGGAGATCCCTTGCTGAGAAGATAAGAGGCAGTTGTTGGTCTACCCATTTCCAAGCATTGGAATTGGAATCGGTCTGCAAAGAAAATTATTGATTTGCGAGCATTAGCATCTAGATGTAGCCTCTCGGCCTCGTAAGCCTCTTTGTCAGAGGTTGTTGAGTTGTTGCTATAATTTGGCCACATCATTGTGGTATTGGTTTCGAACCCTTGTAGTGGTCTCAAACTATTGTGGTATCGTAAATTGTGTGAAGGCATTGTGCATATCGGGTAGCGTATTGTAAAGGTCATCAGATTTGGATTTTGAATTATGGTGCTTCCTTTGCCCAGTTCAATTTGTGGTCACCCACTGCATTTTGCTGGCCGTAACCTTGAATGTTGATGGGTTGTAAAGCATACTTCCAGTTTTCATTTAATGGAAACTCGAAAAACTCGTGTATTTATCAGCTGAAAAACAACCCCATTCTTGGCAAGCCATGTGAATTTTGAGCATCTCTTTTTCCACATAATTGTTACGCAACATATTTTCATATCAATAATCGGAATACTACTTCTATGAGTTGGGCTTTTTGGCTTTTCACTGGAGGCTTGTCTCTTCTGATTTGACGTAACCCTTAGGTTGGTCGGGCTTGTTACAGATTGAGATACAGACGACAGTTAATGATTTTGTTGTCAAGCTCAAGTGACGATAGGTTGAGGGTTCACAGGAAACTGCTAGAGAAATTGCAGTTCTTCTATGATCTGTTATCTCTCAACAAAGAGTACCACACTCAAATCAGGAAGCTTCACCTATTGAAGCTGTGAATTCAGTGGGCGTGCAAATTATAGCTGCCAATCCAATTGAGCTATATGTTGGGAACATTGTGAGACATATTTTACATATAATTCGCGAGGAGGATGTGTCTTTGGCAACAATGGGTGTTGGAGGTTTAAGTGTCTCTACTGGCAACGATGATGAGGATGATACCCAACATAATAACTCCTGGGGATTATTTGCAACTGCTTTTGCTACTGCACCTAGAAGTGCTTTGCGAGCTCCCTCATTACATAATATTTTAGAATTTATACCTAGCCCAGCAGCTGCTCCTCTCACTGGTTCTTCGGGAGGCGAGTTTGAAGGAAAAAGAAAAATGAGCCAAATTCTGCCAGAAATACAAGAGAGAGGGTTTAGAAAATTTCACCCAAGGAGATTCCAAGGTAAGTGCTCATTGAATGGATCAATATTCATTGATTAAAGGTATTTTAAAATTTGGATGATTAAATTTCCCTTGCCATACTCGAGAAGTTAATATTTTTGTAACTTTTATGAAAGAGTGAAGTCAATCCAAAGTTTAAGGAATGGAATTGAAATCCATCTCATATATTGATATGTAAATATGATTCGAGCATGGTTGTGGCATACCATTTTTTGAGGTCATGATAACTGTGATCTACATGAAGGAGTAAGCTTGTAAAGGAGCATCTATAATTTCCATGAGTTAAAAATCATAATTGATCGTTGCTTGTGGTGCATGTGAAAGTGTTCACATTGTTTTGTTCAGAAGGTAGTGCAGGTTGTGTTTGTTGTTGCCGAAGAAATATATTGATGCCACCATGTTAAAAGAAAATTTTCAAAAATTCCTATGAATGAATTGTTTTTGTGCACTGAAGAGAGACGGTGTTGCATAAGGATCGTCACTACAAATAAGGAGCTGCATGGAAATACAGGAAAACTGTCCACGCTAAGATGATGAGTGTGTTGAAGAGGTTATGGTATGAAGGGCACGCGAATGAAATCCGGAGAGTTGAAATTGCAAATAAAAGGTTTATTAATAACCTTGAAGGGAGCATAAGGTATGATCATTCATTTCAAAGAGGTATTTTAAATGTTGAAAATTAAATGGTTTATTTATTTTCACCATAAAATAAATATTGGGAAAAATGGATTGCATTTTGATTTAAAGGCTTGAGTATCATGTGAAGTGATAATGGGAGACTGATGATATTTTCATAAGAATGGAGTATGAGATAGAGTGAATATTTTACATCATGAAAATATATTAAGGGTGGATGTTCATTGATATGTTGTATAACTTGAATTAGAGTCAAAATATCCACTATTGTAATTATTGGGTCAAGCTTGGAAGTCAAATAAGATGTTAAGGTCAAATGAAAATTTGGATAGCTTGAGTCAAGTTAAACCATTGAGTTATTGTACAAGAGAGTGTATTTTTCATCTAAGATGAAGAGGTGATGTCAAGTTTGGAGTCAAAGAGTCTTAAATCAAGTCAAAGGTTTGAATGTAATTGGGTGCATGATCGGCTGAGCCCGACACCCAAGGAGTTAGTCATTTTAACACATGAAATACTGCAGTTGATGTTTGCAACAAAGAGGAGCAAGAGAGTTTCTAGAAATGATTGCAAGACAGAGAACCGCAAGAGGTAAAGCACAGGAAGAGAGATTGTATTTTTGGATGGCAAGTACGAAGTCTTGCTGAAAAGTGGATTGAATGAAATCCACATGTGAACAGATGAAGTTCACGAAGGAGGAAAAGATGACTGGTGATAGTCATTTCAGAGGTTCTGAGAAAGACCGCAACAAAAGAAAGAAGAAGGAAGATGCCAAGGAAAATGGCATATGTAAGCAGTTGACTGATGAAGAGTATGAGAGAGAGAAAGCTGAGATAGTAGTTCACCTTAAGTTATTTATGGAATTTTTGCAGAGAAATACGAAATATCAGAGACATGGTTGGACCATGAGGAAGAAAGTGAAATGGCAGAGGCTACATGAAAAGAGGGAAAAACAGGTAAACATACAGTTGACAGAAGAGCTGAGGAAGCTCGAGCAGATGATGAGTGTGCAATTGAGATGTGAAGAACTCAGAGAAGCTGAGTTGAAAATGGAAGTTTACATTTGTGGCCCAGAACAAGGTGAAATTCTCGGTGAAGAGATCAATGAGAAAGATCTAATGAAATATTGGAATAGTTTAGAAGAATTGGAAGATATGTTGACGAGAGAAGCAGATGAGGCCATGAAGCCTTGTATTTTTAACACTCATAGTTTGTGTATATTTGCGGGATACGCAGAAGATGATGGACAGTTTGGTGAAACTTTCACAAAGATAAATGAAGCCTTTGACGTGAAGTTTGATGGAAAATTCCTTTCAGAGGAGAAAGGTAATGATTTTTTTCCGCAGAAATAATTCATAGATGAATTCTTGTTTGGTGTAAGACAGCCAGTTGAAGGTGTTATGGAGCAAAAGCATAATGAAAATGCCGAAGTGATATCCCAAGGAGGTAAACAAATGAATTTGTTTAATGAAATTGATGACAGAATTTTGCAATGTGATGATACAGAAACCAGGATAACTCAGGAGGATTTCCAGAAGAAGAATGAAACTAGGAATGAAGGTTGTGATGAAATGCTAGAAAGATTTCACATGGAAATAGAGTTCTTGGAAAGATGTCTCAAGGAACCTGAAGGAGAAATGAAGTTTGCAGAACCTGACACAAAAGAGATTGCAGTTACCGTGCATGATAAGGATGAAATGTTTCTAACGTTTATAGAGTTAAGTGAATGTTTTAACTCTTCAAATAATAATGTGACTATAGGTATAGAAGGAAACATTAATAAATATGATGTTGAAATCAGAGAAATTGAGCAGATTGTATTTGGAGATGACATGAAAGATCAGGAGCAACAAGAAAGTTATGTCTTTAGAGACATAAAGGAAACATAAGTATTGAACCAGTAAGATAAAGATGAAAGAAACCAACAATTCAAAATAGGATCTACTGAAATCCAGGAAGTCTATGATGGGAGATTGGTGCTTGAAGCACCAAAATAGGCCGAAAGGTCTTGTATTTTTAAAACTAATAGTTTGTTGATGAATGCAGGTACAACACCGGATGAGAAATTTGTTACTATAGGAGAAATCAATGACTATAGTTGTGATCAAGGGGAAATTATTGATTATTATTCACTTCAAAAACTTCAGTGCTTAGTGCAATTAGAGATGGTAGCATCAAACAAAGAGGAATTACTCCGAGGAATTGGCAAAAGAAATTGTTGGAGAGGTCGATGGAATCCGGTTGATAGAACGAGTGATGCTGATGTACAACTAGTTCGAGATTATTTCAGAGTTTGGATACCAGAAGAATGGGTATCAGTGATTCTACACAATTCTGTAATTTTTGAAATAAAGATGATGTGGTATGGAAAAGCAAGAGTTACATTCAATAGTATTCTGAAAATTTTGTGCAAATTTACAAAATAGAGTTGATACTTTAAAAGACCAGTGGCAAAACAAAGTTTGGAATCCTGGAGGGAGCAAGTCATTGAGACTTGTGGTTGTCGCATTATTACAGAAAAGTGACAAACCTCATAGAAAAGAGTCTATGGAAACTTCTCTACATGGGGAGTCTGATGCAGGAGCATCGGGCAAAAATTTCATTATTTATTTATGTGATTTAGGGGGTGATGTTTTTTTAATTATTTTATAATTTATGCACATTTTTATTTAAATTAAGAGAGAAAAATATGAATGTGAGATTTATTGTAAATATTCTCTTAATTACTTGAGAATATGAGTGGAGTTGAGTGGATAGAAATTTTGGGGGTTATAAATTCCTTAAATGGAACTTGGTTGAGATAAAAAGGGGATAAATCTATTTTAGAGTTTGGTTGAGATATTTGGGAAGGAAATCATGGATTGGAATTAATCCATAATTATGTATAAATGTGAAGCTTTGTGTGAGGATAGAGAGACATAGAGAATATAATAGTACAGAGAGATTTAGAGAGAAATGGTGTGAGAGTTCATGTGAAGGGTGAGAGCCGAGAGGCCCACTAATGTAATATTTGGGAAAAATGGTTTGAATCTAAATTTATTATGTTATTATATACCAGTATTTTTGTTTGTGTGGGATCTCTCTCTTCTTTATATTTGTTTTGAGATGAATTGAATGTGGTTTTAACGAAGAATTTGATGAGGATTCCATGTTAAGGAGACACACACTCTATTATGTGCAAGGATCTGTTTTATTGCAGAATCCCTGCATCACTGTGACACAATAACAAAAACAATTCTCCAACTACTAGAAGAGCTCGGCTGGCACATGATATTCAACTCTATAATATTTTTTGGTAAATTCTATCATGTTTGCAACTTTCCATTGCCATGATGGCATTATTGAATTTTGGATACTTGAGTTCCTTTATTGATGCCAGCTGGCACTACAATATTTTTGTCTTAGATTTATTTTGGAAATTAGTCTAATTGGACAAAAGATAAAGAAGGAAAACCATCGTGGAGTGAGTCAAAGGGATTGTGTATATGTATGTAATCAAACTCTGAGAACCATGAGAATTCATAGCACAAGGAAAAACCCACAAAAATATTGCAGAAGTCGGGCCAAAGAATCATAGAATCGATGATATCAAATCAATTTCTTGACTCATGGAGTGACACTAAGTGTAGGAACTTTATAGGTTTTCATTTTGTGAAGCTTGTCATCACATGGGTAGATATTATCTGCTGAATAGCCAAAGAATTAAGCTAGAGATGTCGTGAGTGAGTGGGTAGCTGCCAAGAGAGATTTCAAAATGTATAGATTTTGTTCATGGTAGAGCCACTGAATCAAAGTGATTAAGTCACCAAAATAGAAGCCAACATGTAGCAGAGGATAACGAAGAACATTGATAGCTGTCATACAAATTTTAACTAGTCACCACCTAGAAAATTTGTGAAATTGAGCTTCCAGAGCTGCTAAATAGAAGATGTAGTTATGATGCATTTAATATAGTATTAAATGTGGTTGTTGTTAGTTAAGTATTTGGTAGATATGAAATGTACTCCTATTCTCCTAATATGTAATGACTTAATCAGAAATTGCATCATCTAATGAATTAATGAATCCACCCTTTCTCATTATACTGTGTATTCATGTCCACGTACATGTGTGCAAAAAAAATACATTTTAGAAATGCAAGTGTGGATTTGTGCAGATTGTTTCTAGAGAAAGGATTGGTACTCATTTATGTTGAGTGCAATGATTCTTATAATATTTTAATATTTTCACTCCCACCAGAAGACTTCATTGCTTTAACTAGTGATGGAGATGTTCATTAGTGGACTCATGTTGTACCAAATCCTGTGGCTGGAGTATATAATATGCCAACTACCCCATTGTATGGACATGGTCCTTTCATTCCACATGGTGATAAGTTGAGCTAGGTATCCATTGGGGCTAGTATATGTGCTGGAATTACTGATGGTGGTGGAGTGCATACTTTGAGGATTGCGATGAAGGGTGGGCTTATAGGCATTGTAGTTCCAAAGAAGGAAGCTTTGACACCACTTGTCCATGAGGAATGCCACAAGTACGATTGTTAATCTAGGTTTGTAACTTGGTTTCTGAAAAGCACAACCTCTGTATTAGATTTATTGATTTTATTCTTATTGGTTTATATTTTAATGTTTGTATACTTGCTTTTATACTCTATGAAGGAAGTGTAAATACTAAGAGGTTTTTTCTTACCATTATCTTTGTGGAGTAGTAGACATGAAAGATGTTGGCTTCGCTACAACTATGTTTTCTATGTACTAGGGGTTTAGATGGTACAATTAGAGCTTGTTCATTGCAGATGGGCAATGCTAGGGGCAGCTGGAATCTTCATTCTAGAGGTGTTAACTAAGTTGGGGATCCTTAAGACCCCTTCCTAGTACACTACAAGAGATCTGGAGTATTTCACAGATAAAACAAATCTCTTTGTGGTGGAGATGATATTCCTTGGATGGGCCAAGGGTTGCAGATGGGCAGATATACTTAATCCAGGCTCAGTCCACACTGATCCAATCTTCCCCAACAAAAAGCTGACTGGAATTTATGTTGGGTACCTCGGTGGGTTGTGGTTTGACCCTCTTGGCTGGGGCTCTGGCTCTCCTGAGAAAATCAAGGAGCTGAGGACCAAGGAAATCAAGAATGGATGATTTTCCATGTTGGTTGTCATGGGAGCTTGGTTCCAAGCATAGTACATTGGCACTGGTCCCATTGACAAATTATTGGCTCACCTTGCATACCCTAGACATGCCACTGTATTTGTGGTATTAATGAGCACTCATATCTGAAATTCTAGTTGTCGAATGTCCTTTGAGCATTGCAGCTTTCTTGTGAAATCTAACAGTAATTTTCCTCTGTTATATTCTCTGTGTAGGTCTTCTCATCTAAATGAACTGGCTTGGCTTCTGGAATTTCATTTGAAACTCCTTAGGAAAAATTGTCTTTATATTTTCCCAAAGACTAATGCTAAAAGAGCATCATTGTTATTTGGCTTTTATTTTAAAGCTATTTGTGTGGAGAATAATTTTTCTTTGTGTGTTAGTATGATTTAAAAGTAGTTTTATGATTGGATTTTTTCTTGTAAGATTCTGACTACAAAGTTTAGTTATGGAATAGAATGGGGAACTTAATGGAGAAGGGAAAACAATCATGAATACAATGTTTGGACTTTTACCTAAGAAAGCAACCATATTCTCTTGCATTTTATGAAACCATCAATTGAACTAAGGTTGGAAACCTTAGTTTTCTTCAGAAATCCTGCAATGGTGTTCACTGGCATGTACAAATATTAACAGGAAACTTCATATGAAGCAATTTTATACAAATTATTAACAACCAACTTTATCTCTAACACTTGTATAGTTGAATAATTGTGCATATTTGATTTTTTCCCAAGCGTGTGATTTTTGTGATAGTCACTCCCTAAAAATATAGGTGATTGATAATCAATTTTGGAAAATATTCATTCTGTTGTAGGTCTCAGGACTGCCACGAAATTAATATGTGTAGAAGGATCCCTGATAGTAGTTTTCAAGAAGAAAACCAGAGGTTGAATGGGAACAAGGAAGAAACCAGTGAAATCTAGCAGCGAATTAGGAATAGAAGGGCATTCTTGAATATTCAACTACAGTTCCATTTGGTTACAACTCTATTAAGACTTCTATATGTGGATTCTCCTTTTTGTAAACCACCCTTATCAATTTATGGCTAATGTACAACTTTGTAAATGATATTCATCTGTATATTGTATAGATGAATTTTGAGCTGATCCACTCTTGTTATGAAGCAATGGTAACATGCTTCCTTGCAAGCATTTGTAGGCAACATTCAGGTCCTTTTATCTGTTGCGAGATACTTGCAAAGAACAGTTCTTCTTACAGTCTCTAAAGGGTGTAAGAATCGTTTTATACTGACTTTTGCACATTCTTGGTTGAACTTTGAAGGCATTTCTGATTTTGACATTAGCTACATGTAGAATGTCAGTTATGCTTACAGTCTCTATGGGTGCGAGGATCGTTTTATACTGCCTTTTGCACATTATTGGTTGAATTTTGAAGGAATTTGTGATTTTGAAATTAGGGTTTAGATATTTAATAGTCTTTAATTTTTTAAATATTTATGAAGTTGTCAATTTGAAGGGAATTTTTTTATTGTTATGGAATATATATATATATATATATATAGTAAAATAAGAAAATGGAAAAATAGATTAATTCATCTTTTAAGCTATTTTAAGATTTATAATGTTTGTATAAGTTTTCTAGAAGTTTTTCACCTTTCTTTTAAATGAATAATATTATGATTACATTTTTAAACATTCGTTTCATTGAAGAGATTTTTAAACATTCACTTTTATATCAAAGCATAAGAACATATAGCAATATATTTATAATAAATTTGTAATTACATGGGTTATAATTCTTTTTAACATGTATTCACAAATGTGGAAAAGTATCTCTTGAGTATTTTCGCATGGAAAATAAGGGTTAGCTAAAAAATTTGTTATTAGTGTTGATGGGTATTTGGCTATTTTTACACTATCAAATGCCTAGATCAAATCTCTTGAGTAAAGTGCGTCAGTCCACACTAAATTTTTTTATTGTGGATGTCATCCATGAATGTGGGGAAGCAACCCCTTTGTCTCTAAATTTTAACACTGGAGATGGATTCATAGATTCCCTTTGTCTCTGAATCCATCTACAACGTCAAATTTTAGTGAAATGTAACAATTTAATATTAAAATTGCAATGTTCCATTTTCGAAGTGACACAATTAAAAATGACTAGCATAAATGACTAAATCATATACTTCTTTTACTTTCTAGTTGGTCATATTTTTATTCTTAAACTATAGTGTACATTTACATTAATCATTTTTAATTTTGTCACTTATTATCTAGTCATAAATTTTAGTCATGGACTAAATTAGTCATTCAATTTAGTCGTTTTTAGTTTGGTCACTTATTATCTAGTCGTTTATTTTATCCCTGGACTAAATTAGTCATTTTTAGATGGGTCACTTACTATCTAGTTGTTTATTTTATCCCTAGACCAAATTAGTCATTTAAGTTAGTCATTTTTTGTTGGATCACTTAAAATTGTTCAAATTTAGTAGTAATTCACTTGAAATAGTTGTGGTGACTAAATTTTTTAGTCACCTAGTCACTAATTTCATCATTTTCTACTAGTGTGAGGACCGAATGCTACCAATGACTGAGGTGAGTTTCTTGTTCTAGATCAAAATTTGAACTCTTACTTTCTCCAACTCTTCATGTTGCTTATTTTTCTTTCTCAAGTCAAGTGGTGCCCCTTTGTATCACATTGAAAATTAATGCATGACAACGATGGAAGCTTGCACATTCCCGAGAGTTTTGGAAAAGTATTTACATTTCTCCTGCAATCCATGCAAGTGGACCGTTGGATACTTAATCCTCTATGGGTAGGTGTGGAAGCTGAACAGTCACAAAGGAGTCCAAGTGACCTTGGAATGCGGAATCCAAGAGTCACACCATTGTATTATAAATGTACATTTATGGTGAATAATATGGCAACTCACGCCTATCTTCCCTTTGTGTGTGTTTACTTGCTCATTCACCATGCGTGTGTTTAACATGGTATCAGAGTAGACGTATTTTGGCCCTGCTCCAAATTGAGCCACTAGTATTATATTGTGGACTTCCTAGAGCAATTTATTTTGCCATCCTAACTTTTCTTTGCATGACATTCGATACCAAATTTTGCCTTGAAGAGCGATTGGTCTAAAATCTGCTCACTCACCTGTAAACCAACGTTTCTGTCCATCTAAGCTTTGCTCTAAAACTGTGAGCTATTTTTATGTGTCTGCAACCACTTATCTGATTTTAACGGACCTGGAATATTCTGAGCATTTTCATCTGTAGTCTGTATGGTAGGTGTTTATGTTTTGAACTGTGTAGAGTCTCTATCAGACCCAAGCCATCAAGTCATTCTTGTTGCATAGAATTTCACCCTTCTAGCCACTCTACCTCCGCCTTCTAAACAAATTCTCTGTGGCCATGGATTCGAGACAGCTGCAGATGTTTAGTGGCCAACAACGATAAATTTTGGCATTATACATCAAAGGCGATTGTGATGGTGAGCGAAGAAGAAGTTCGTTGAGAGCCCTACTCCCACTGCTGAGTGGCCTCCATGCACTATAGCTTGGCCTCCCTCTTAGCCTCCTTACACCTCCAGTAGTCCTTGTTGGCCTTCACACCGTCCAGGCCTATCGGCACCTTCGGCCCGACTTCCATCGCTCTCCTCTTTTTGTTGTTGAAGAGCCTCTAAATCACGATAGCGTTCCTCCTCTTTTTGTTTTTTTTCCAGTATTACTATTAGTTGTTCCTATTCAATTTTACTCTTCTTTTCTTCTATCATTCTATATAATTCTTCCTTTTTCTTCCGTGATTCCTCTTCCTTCAGCTTTGCGTGATAAATATTTTCTAGTTTCTCCTTTTGTAGTTGCATAGCAACATCTTGAAGCATCTTCTTCCTGCCATCTTCTAAATATATATGTGTTTCTAGTTTAACTTCTATAGACTTTAAGGCTTCCTCGACCATTTTTTGAATGGCCTCTTTAATTCTCCATGTGGTCTCCTCCTCCAAAAGCTTCAGTTCTGCCCCTTTATGAGAATATCGATAAGGATAACAACTTATGTCCCTCATGCTGTGCCTCGTGATGTGTTTTTCATTTGGGGACCTTTTCTTAGAAGGAGATCGAGACATTGCTCTAGGAATTTTTGTTAAGAAATTTCACAGCAAACACCGAAAATCCTTTGACGGGTTAGGCTATTATCGTAATTCAGTTGAGAAAATAAGCACAAGATCAATTCCCGCCTTGACCAAAATTGAAATAACTCAGTTTAGAATAGCACTGTGACAAGAATCCAGTCTAGCATACCAGCTGTAAGGATCTACAGACAACCATGCATCTGACCAGAAGCACAGATTAATCTTCTACAACTCCCAGAAGAAACATCAAATCCTATCGAAATCTTCGCTCTGATTCAACGAAATCGACAGACTCGACGGACTCTGATCAATAGTGGCAAGGGATTGAATGAATACCATAAACATATATATTGACGAACTATCCATTAGATTCATGGTGCTAGGCTGAGGTCTATGTAACTAGATTTGGTACTGAACTATTTCTTGTTTTGGATCTCATCGCTTGGGAATGCACAATATACTTTGTCTTGTATATGAATGTAACCAACCATTGTTTGTGAGTGTGAATTTGAAGAATAATTGTAGAGTTAAAAATTTTCTTTTGGTTCATTCCACGAGGAAGAATATCACTTTATTGTTGTAGTTTCTTGGGAGAACAAAGTTTGAGAATATCTTGAAGTGAGATTGTATTGTGAGTGGGAGTTGTTTCTTCTTCATTGGTTCCTAGCTGTGAAAAAATTTAAAGAGTAAGTTTGAAAATGAATAAAATGACCAATGTTAGTGATGTATTAGAATTATTAAATATTTTGATACTCTCCACTGTTGATGGGATGGTTAAAATAAGCAAAGCCTCTCTTTCAGACATTCAAACTTGTCTGCAAAACACACAAGAGAAGATTGATTTTTTGCAGCTTGAATCTCAGCTTCAGCAAGCAGAGTTACAGCAAAAGAATTTCCATTCTGAACCTGTTTCTCTTCATGTCATTGAAATAGACTCCCATAAGCAGCAATCCAATAATAATGTGGTTGATTCACATTCAATGCCCAATATAAGAGCAAATTTGCACGCATAAGCAAACATCTAGCCTGTACCTCCCAAGCCCATCATCAGACCTTGGGAAGAGCTTGTCCACAACAAGCACATAACTAATCTTGGATATGACAAGGAGTTGTCCTTTCATATTCCAGACTACCCCAAGCCCATCAAATTTCAGAGTGCCAGATTTCTTTATGACAGTTCACCTTCAACTATTCCAGATCCTGCTCCGCTTCCACAACAACAACAACAACAAATTGTTAAATGCCAACACTGTGATCGCGTTGGCCATATGAAAGATAACTATTTTGATCTTCACCCATGCAAGCACTGTGGTATCCACACCCATTATTCACACAGATGCTTCAGAAATAAGCCTCCTGCAAGAACAGATATTCATCTTGGATGGATCGCTTCTTAGCAATAGGCATCAACAGCCAAGAAGATGTTTAAGTCACATGTCAGAACTTGTTCTCGAATATTGAACAATCTTGAAATTGAGTTTTCGCCATCATCTCACCTTGTACCTGACAGGGGGGAAAATGGTGGTCATCTACAAGCTTCGACGCCACATCAAGTGAGCTTGAGCCATAATGTCTCATTCTAGATTCAGAGTTGTAGCCAGAGACATAGCAGTTCAAGCGAGCCTGAGCCACAATTCGTCATTCCAGATTCAGAGTTGTATCCAAAGACACAGATTCCCATGAGCATGCCTTTGGTTGGTGGACAGCCTTAAACCATCCATGTGAGGTTCATATTCTTCCTCTTCAAAGAATTCAGAACACTTCCTCTAGTAGAAGACTTCAGCTTCTTGCCAGCTTTGGTAGAGTTCCAGGAAATGAATTAAGCATTCCAGTGTTGGTGATCATACTTAAACCATCACAAGTTTTAGACCTCCCTACTTCTAGTTTGAAGGTCTCACTTTTCAAATATGAGGGACAATTCCTCTAGCAGAAGCCCTCGTCTTCTTTCCAGTTTTGGAAGAGTTTCGGGAACTGCAATAAGTGTTGCATTCCAATCTTGGTGGTCATCCTTAAACCACCTCTTTATGCCAACATTTCAGAGAGTTGATTCAGCCTAAGTGCTGCCATGCATACTTTTCAAATTTGTGTTACAACTCTCTTCTTGGACACACACATACCCCTTTGGATTAAGGGGGGGAATGTTGGACACCTAATCCTCTATGGGTAGGTGTGGAAGTTGAACAGTCACAAAGGAGTCCAAGTGACCTTGGAATGTGGAATCCAAGAGTCACACCATTGTATTATAAATGTACATTTATGGTGAATAATATGGAAACTCACGTCTATCTTCCCTTTGTGTGTGTTTACTTGCTCATTCACCATGCGTGTGTTTAACATGGACAAATACCTTATGCAAGGTAGAAAGCTCCTCATAAATATTCCACACGGTATCTCCAAGTGTCGATACTTCACCAAGTATCGCTTTCCTCATTTCCTCTAGATGGACCTATGTGGAAGCTATGTTGTGAGTTGTTGCGGGAAGCTATTATACCTCTTTCCTAACAACCTATAATTTCTATGCCAATTTATTATTCTTGACCATAAAATACTGAGTGTTTGACTTTGTTGCATTTGCAAAAGCCAAGTTGGTTGCAGTAATGGAATCATGATTATTCCTGGTTTCCACCAATATCACCCTTTATTTAATGAATGTAGGTGATGCGAGGTCATCCAGAAAATGATTCTTACGCGCTTGTACAATATTCTTTTGAAGTTCATCATACGAGAGATTGTACATGTCCATAACCAGATCATCATCAAGAGGAACAACTTCCTCTTCCTCACCGGAAGCTAACTTTACTACTGGAGGTGGTGGATTCTAACTGGTGACCTGTTTTGTACCATGCATCAGGTCGACATATTCATTCCACGGCTCCGATTCCACATCCATATCATCGATCTCTGTCAACTCTTCAATATTTTGAGCAGGCTCTTGGTCCTGAATCTATCCACTATCCTCGTCTACTGGTTGTCAGTTATGTTCTTACTCTTCATCTTGCTTCTGCGCTATTTATTTTGATATTTCCCTTCGCCTCTCTTATTATTCCTACTTCTACTTCTTTCTTGTTCTTGCTTTTAATTTTATTCCTCCAATATCCTATATTCATCTCTCTTCCTTTTTTCTACTCACTACATTATTTGTTTCGTCTTTGCCTTTGCTACTAAATCCACTTTCATAATAGTTGGATCTACTTTCATCTTACAACTTCATTCTCCACCTATAATGTATGCAACCTTTCTCTTTCCCTTATCCTACACAGGGTTGCTCCCTTCTGTTTTGATTGCTTTCGTCGTAGCTACCTTCTGTGAAGTCACCTGTGAAGTTGCTACAAAAATAAATGGATCGTGGGATTTGGATGCATTATAAAAAGTATTCCATGGATCCTCCTCTGACCAATGAAATATCTTTCTGAGCCATTGGAAGTGAATTCTCGCACAATGGTCTTTGTAAATACCACAAGAATTGTATGTATTAAAGTCCCAAGTACTTAATGAAAACTTCTATATCTCCTTTCCTTCGGTATCCACAAATTTCAGGTTCTTGATCTCGTACAATCCAATCTACATAGGAAGAGGTGGCCATGGTGCTTTCTTCTTCCTGTTCAAAGCTACTGACAACCTTGTGGAGAGACGATATGAAAATTCTTACATGACAAGATTGTTGGTGGCATACCTTGGAAAAATATACAGCGACTTCTCACCGTTGAACACTCTAAGGAAGGTGTCATTCGGTGAGGCAAACCATTATGATATCTTCGCTACTACCTCCATTTCTCCACATGACATGAAAGGTGGTTCTTCCTCAAATATCATCTTGTACAACATAATAAGGAAGTGGTCCAGTTATCTTCTCCATTAATCCTTGATGGTTGTAGTTCAAGAGCAGTATGCAGTGGATGTACACAGCAGGGTCTCGAGGTGTTCAAATCCACTCCATTCCAGGGAATGCATTGTGTGCACATATTACATCTAGTAAATATGCAGACATGTAGAATCTTTCTTTCCCTCCCTTGGGAGGATTCTGAGAATTTTCTACATGGACTCTTAACTGTCGAGCCAATAGATTTGACCAATTGAAATGCTTCCCCTCATTCACAACATGGTTCGATAATACTTCCCACCTTTTTGGAAAGGTCTCTGTTGTCTGTTGACCATAGATTTTGCAAGCTAGGATAACCAAGAGCTGATAGGCCCTCCTGAAAGACTTTGTATTGTATGTATTGGTGGGTGTTTGTTGAAACTTTTATGGCTCTTTCACCTAGCCTTTAACAATATCCTTCGTTCTCAGATAGATGTTGGTGGCATGGAAATATGAATCCATGAGTATTTATGGCCCAGGAAAATTGTTCATAAGTTAATAATATTCTTCCAGAAAGTAGCAATATTATGTTCATTGGTTGTGCTCAAAGTCATAGTCATATCATCAATATGTGAAACAATCCAGCTGATAACATCTGCACATGCAAAGATGGATATCTGCATGCAACCATGTGTAATCTTGATCATTGAACACTGACATATACCTGTTGGTCCTCTAGATATTCTTTGAATCTCTTTGCTGAAAATTCTTCATTCACTTTCTTCCATGTTATATTTGATTCCTTCTCCACAAATAGTTGAGTGTCTGAATACATTGGAAAGTTTAATGGTGTACTCCCAACTGCATCCCTGGTACTAATTTCTATGGTATCCTTTGAGGTAGCTATCTTGGGTGCCATGGTAACAATGATTATTGAAGAGAAGTGCTCAAAAACTGTGGTACCTATAGGAGGGAAATGGCTCTCATGGAAAGCAAACATTAGCTTTTGAAAATAAACTTTAAATGCGAGATCAAGAAGAAAACACACAGACTAATGAGTCATATTGTGTAATTATCATGATCAAGTGATGTATACTGGCTAAGGGGACTACACATTGCGTAGTCCCAGTAGTCAAGAATGCGACCCAAGGCTTGAGATTGCACAATGCATAGTTCAGCCTGGGCAGTGACAGGGAGAGACTGCACATTGTGCAGTCTAAGTGGTCAAGGTGGAAGATTGAGCCTTGGAATTGTGAAATGTACAGTTAAGCTAGCCTATAATTCGAATTTCGTAGTATAAAATTCCAATCTCTTGAATTGAGCCTCAGACCTGTATAATGCGCAACTGGTTAAGGCAATGCATGGCCAAGTGAAGTGCAGATCTTCCTGGTGAAGGTGTGGGAAACAAGAAAATCTAAGTGATAATGCAAGTTAAAGTTAAGAACTGACCAAGTATGGATATATCAGTGTGAATCAAGTGTAGAAAATCAAGAAATGAAAGGAAAATAAAATATGTGAGGACAGTCGTCGAAAAGGCGATCACCAGTGTGCAAAAACAAGAAAACTAATGCTACACTTATGAAAGGAAAACAAAAAAAATGAATCAACACTTCTACAAGATAGTACAAGTTAAAACACCAACAACCATGAAAAGAAACAAGCAAAACAACACTCACATAATCAAAACAACAAAAAGAGACAAAAAAAATGGTAAAAGATGACAAAAGCACAACTCTCTCAGAAAAGCAACAAAAATCCACTAAAGGCTCCTTGATCTCTTTGGGAATGTTATAGCTCCAAGATCAAACATACAAATGAGATATAGAGGAATCCATTAAATATATTTGAGCGGATTAGGGTTTATGACGCACATGCCTAAAATCAAGGAAAAAGTGAAACTTAGAGGAAATTTCTAAAAATAAAAAGTGTGCCTCTTTCAGGAAAGTAATAATGAATCCATATTTTCCACGAATTATTTTTCGCCTTTTGATTTTTTTCTTTTTTTTCGGGAAACTTTCCATGCACACTGCCAAGGAAGATTTCACAATGACGGGGAACTGGGAAACTTCCCGGCTTAGTGCATTGTGTAGTTTCTGAGCTTAAGGAAAATATTGCACAACATTTGAACTTAAGGAAAGGATTACACAGTTTATGAGATTAGTGTTGGGCTGCAATCCATGATTATGCAGTTCTCAAGCTCAAGGCTGAGCTGCCATTTTGGATTGCCTAGTTTCCATCATAAAGGCTAGCTTTCTCTCATGGATTGTGCAGTTTCTGGAGGCAAGACTAGGACTGATGTAAGGCTAATTCATAAGGTTAGCTTGTGACTCAAAATACCAAATAAGTATGAAAACAATAAAAAAAAAGCATAGATGAAAATATTAAGTTTGATCAAATCATGAATACTTAAGGACAATAAAAGATAAGCTCCCGTGGATAGATCAGAAGGCTCCAAAATCAAGGCATAGAAAATTTTTTGGAGGGTGGTTGTAGTAGCTACAACAGATGGGCCAAATATAGACGATAGAGATAGAATCCTTACAACCAAAAAAAGTATTTAGGGGTGGTTAATCTTGTGATGATCTTGCTAAAAAAAGCTCTAAAATTTTTGTTATAATTTAGGAACGGTTTTTGAAACCCCCCCAAAATTCATGAAAATTTGAATTTTTTTTTAGGGGCGGGGTTAAATGACCACCCATAAAAATATTTTTCATGGTGGTTTTTTGAAAATTTCCCTTAAAATTCATGAGATTTTGAGTTTTGGAGGCAGTTTTTTAACCCCCACCCAAAAAAAAATAGTAATGAGAATTGAACATTTGGAGGTGGTCATTTAACAACCACCTCTAAAATTCAATTCTCATGATTTTTTTTTGGGTTGGGGGTATCCAAAACCGCCTCCAAAATTTTAGTTCTTGTGACTTTTAAGGGGTTTTTTTAATAAACCCCCTCAAAAATCACGACAATGTAACTTTTGGAGACAGTTTTGGACAATGCACCCACAAAAAAAGGTCATGAGAATTGAACTTCTAGATGCTATTGTTAAATGACTACCTTCAAAGGTTTAATTCTCATGATTTATAAAGGGTTTGTTTTTTACAACCCCCTTTTTAAATTCATGACAATGTAACTTTTGGAGGCAGTTTTGGACAACTACCCCCCACTAAAAGTCATAATAATTGAAATTTTAGAGGTGGTTATCAAATGATTGCCTCCAAAGTTTCAATTATCATGAGTTTTTGTGGAGGGGGTATTTTGGTGTATTCAACAGAGAAATGGGACATAAGGGTAGCATGAATGGGTAAAAGTGGGAAGTCCAAGAATGGTTTACTAAGATCTATAATCATGGAATTAGAGAATGAGAAGGGGGCTTATGACCTAATGACATAGGGCCTAAGGGGACTAGAGGGAAGGTAGCAATAGAAATTGATAGGGGAACCCATAATAGTTATGATAAGGGCAATATGGGCCCCATTATCACAACCCATACTCCCTTAACCCATAACCACTAAATTCCCTATCCCCTTAATTAGTAAGCCATAATACCTTAACCGGTACACCATAACCCATTAACCCATTAATCCCTTAAACCCTAAGTCACTAACTCCTTAACCTCTAATCACTAGAATTCATAAATACCCTAAGCCATAACTCCTTTCTCTCTTAAAACCTTACCCTTAACCCTTAATCCCTAACTCCTAAACACCTTAACACTTAACCCCTAACTCCTTAACCCACTGACAATTAAATCCTATAACCCTTAATACCTTAACCCATAAATCCCTGTACCCCTAAGCCCTTGGCACTTAACCCTTAACCCCTGAAGCCCTTAACCACTGACCCCTAAACCATAGTCCTCAACCCCCTAGCTCTCAACCCTCTAACCGCAAACCTATTAAGACCTAATCCTTAATCCCTTACTCCTAAACCCATAAAAAAATTAACTCCTAAAACTCCTAATCCTTTCTCCCAAACTATAGGTGCTCCAACACTAATCCTCCTGGTCAAATTAGGTTTGTTCTACCAACCCCTCCAAATACACCTCCAAGAACTGCTAGGGTCATTTAAGTAAAAGATACATACAATATCCAAATTTAATCTACATTTTCTCAACAATCACATTTCCCCCAAATATCCTCCACATATTTCTTTAAAATGGTAACAATACGGTCTTCTAGTGCCCAAAAATGAATCTAATCTCATAGTAATCAAGTAAGGTTCATTTCCATGCATGTCCCAAATTTAATTCATGTCCATTTAAAAGTAAAAAGAGGATATAAGGTTATCCCTTCAATTGTCATCATCCTTTAACAATGTAACCTTATCTTACCAAATGTATGGGTAACAGTTCCATACACGTCTACAATATTTCTCAAAGGTTTTGTCCACAACATTCTCAAAACAACATTCAAATTCCCTTATTATGCTCCAAGTCTATTCAAAACTGACACAAGAAGCCCTCAACTGCATGAATGGTATTTGTAATCTTCAAGTTATCCATATCTAGGTTCAACGCCATTTGACCTCCTTTTTTGTGCCTTCAGTACAAGTATGACCGAGGTCATCTTACAATTAGGTCTCCCTTTTGCATCTAGTGAGAATACCACCCTTTTATTTAGTAAGGGTTTTTTTGTAAAAAAAAATAGCTAATACTCTCAACATATGTATAGTTGGAAGATACATCAAGAGGAGAAAACATAGGTCAAAATCAACCTTATTGTCAAACATACATAAAAAATCAAATTTTCTACACATGTAATTCTTATATTGTTGGCCTGTTTTGGATCAAATCCACCATTTTATTTCCCCGCCTCCATGGTATCTTTCCATGGGACTAACTTTTTGGATTCATAACATTAGGAATGGTATGATTAAAAGGTTGGAGGGGTCTCTTGACGTGTTTTGAACGAGGTAAGGGGAAACAAGGGTAGAATGTATAGGTATAAGTGGTAGGTCACAAGCATGGTTTACTAATATCTATAATCCTAGCATTAGAGAATGAGAAGGGGGCTTACAACCTAATTTCATAGGGGCTGGGGGGTGTTGATAAATCAATATGCTTATGAAATTAGGGTTGACTTCTCTTTTCATGATAATTACTTGTGAAATTTTTTTTTTCCTTTATTATTATGTTTTTCTTCTTTCATCAAGCAATTACTAAAAAACAAAACATGAATATCACAAAAGACAAAGAAATCAAGATAGAGGCTCCAAGCCAGTGGAAAATCCATTCAACTCTCCTCTTCTATTATAATCAGAAATCCAAGAGCCAAATCCAACCTCCAAGAAACCAAGTCAAGCCCTCCAAGTCATAAATGATCCCACAATCTCAATCATAATTAATTACATCAATCTTAGCCAAAGTAACTTACATCAAGCTTATATGCCACAAGAAGCTCTTTCTTATCTTAGATCATCTACCAATAAAAACTCAAATTCATTTGATATCATCTGGCACATAAATGCTTCATATTTAATCTCATACATATATCTCAGAAGGCTCGTATTTTTGTAGACATCAAGCCTCATGAAACTCACATATGTTGCAGACATCAAGCCTTAGGAACTTTACATATTTGCAGACATCAAGCCTCAGGAACTTTGCATATTTTTCAGACATCAAGCCTCAGGAACTTCACATATTTTTCAAAAATCAAGCCTCACGAAATTCACATATTTTGAAGACATAAAGCCTTAGGAATTCACATCATATCAACTGTTTTGACTCAGGGAACTTCACATATTTTTATCATAAAACGCCTCACAAGGAAGTCCAAATTATTTTCACAATTGGAGGAGGACACATGCCTATATGTAGATGTTCTCATATGTGAAAATACACAACTTTTCATTGAGCCAACTTGACATCTGGGAGAGGCGACTTGGCTTCTTGAGGTGATTTTACCCAAATTACATTTTCAAAAAATATTTATCCTTTTTATTTACAATAGGTCCAAATAGGAATTTGACTCTTTGACTCAAAAAATCATACAATCATGAAGAACATGCTTAACTAATGAAATAATAATTTCTTTTTCTCTTTTTTTCTTTTTTTCTTTTTACATAAAATACATAATGATACAAGTATAATGAAAATTTATGAATACTAAACCTAGTTACAATTTCCAACACTCCCTCTTAACTAGGGAGGTATTCGTAATTATAATAATGGTACAATGATACTCTCAATTTGAAATATTCTCATAATAAGAGTCAGATTGATAAGCCATCTTCAAGCATCAACATCATAACCAAAATTTTCAAATAACAACATAACAAGGCCTTGACTAACAAGATATAACTCTAAAAAAGATTAGACCACAATGCTAGGAGGCATACATATAAACACCAACACCAAAACCTCTCAAGGAACATACCCCATCCGAATTTTCACCAGGTATGTCCTTCGAAGACTATTCTTATCTTGGATTCCCAAAACTCAAAGAATATCAGTCCTATTTTACCACTCTTATCTTGGATACCCTTTCTAATATTCAAAGAGTGTCAGTCAATGGGACTAGTTTTTAGGTTGGATTCCCAATCCTCAAGGAGTACCATCCTAGATGCTGATCCAATCCTCCAATATCCCTCCAAGTTATTTCACTAGATGTACAAATGCTATTCATAGTCTAATGTGTGGCATATTTATAATACGGTGTCCACCATCACTCCCTCTCAGCTAGGGAGGAGATCATTACTCCCTCTCAACCAGAGATACATAATCACAATTCTTAGCTTGTCTCATACTTAATCAATGCATCAACTACTTCTTATTTCGTGGAAATATAGTTATATTTGCAGGGGTTCTTTCTCGCATTACATCATACCTAAGATTTTTGATTGTCAAACATTATACGGAGCCAAAATATTTCACATTTTATCTTCATTATAGGGTTTATAATCTCCTAACAACATTTCATCATATCAAACTTCGACCTTCCTTGATCTTGACAATCATCATGCAATTTTTTCATTAAAAGGTTCATCTATTATCTTCAAGAAGCCAAACTTTCTCACAGCTACTAGCACATGCCTTCCTCCTTACAAAGTTTTGAATCATATTCTTCAATCATCTTTCCAAATATCAATTTTTCACTCATGCTCTTGCAAAACATCAAAATTATTGTTCACTCAATCCAAGTGCTCTCAAATCAAATCAAACAACTATCGGTACAATATCATCAAACAATTTTTTCTTCCAACCTCTTCACATAATTTTGCAATATATCCTTCCAGGGATCCAAATCATATCCCAAACAAGTCATCAATATCAAAGTTACCAAATCGCAATAGCCTCTAGTCAAGGTGTCATGTCAAATTTTTCTACCTTCTCCCTATGATAGGTCAACATTCCTTTGCATGGTCTATCTCCATATTGCAATAGAGTTCTATTTCATGATCTTCAGCTTCCAATCATAAATCAATGTATTCTAGGGACAAACCAATAAAATATTGGTACAACATCATAACTCTTCAACTTCTTACTTAAGGACATTTCCCTAGATTAATCATCATATATTTTGATCACAAGATTCTCTAGGCTTTCTATCAATATTCGATTAATATTTTCTTCATCAAGATATATACAACACATTATTTTCGTATGGGGTAAGTGAATTTCTTGTCCTCTAATCGATTTCTTTGTTGCAATATTTAAACTTCTTCATCTTCATGCTTTGTCATGTTCTTCTACTTCTTACATATGCTAGTCAAGCTTTTAGATAAAACTTATCTTGACCTATAAAATTTGTTAGAAGGCCATGAAATAACAGAAAGGATAAGGCACAAATATAATAAACAAGTAGATATAGATCACTTATCTTTTGAGAAGGATTATCACCCTATTAATCTTGGACTTGTTCACTAAGTTTGTTTCACATCAAAATGAAGCGTTAGATCTTCCTCTAACATTGGACATAATTAGATATGGTTTTGATCTAATTTTCTTCTTGATCCAACCTAATCTAGGGTTAAAAAGCCTAAATTAAAAAAGTATTCTAGACCTCACAACCTCCAACTTCTATAAACCCTATATTCTTTGTAGACACCAAAATCTTCCATTCAAGAATCAAAAAAATTCTACAACTATACAAGAGGGTTTGTGAAAAACCTTGTATTTTCAAGGTATTCTTAAAAAAAATGTCATGTTAGAGATAACGAATTTTACAAGCATACAAATGGATCCACTGCAAAAACTCTAGAGACACTATTGACAATCCTCTTATAACTTCCAATACATGATCACAAGACCTAGCGTTTCATAAGAAATGAAATACCTGAGGTGCTACCATATTGAAAATATTATATGTTATTGCCTTTATACTATATCTATGCAGACCTTTGCACTACCACAAAATTGAAATGGTCATAGAAATCATGCATACCTTTGCAACTTTACCTTTTTATTGCAGTAATTCGGTCCATTGACTTTCCTTTCATTGTCAAGAGTAAAAAAGGTGCCTCAAATTTTTAAACCACAGGAATTTCGTCGAGTTGCTTGTTTTATTTTCACGTCCTTTAAAACATATTTTGGTTTCTTATTAAAATTAGGTCTCAGTCCTTCATTCTTCAAGTTTTATACTATCCTTGCTACTATGTGTAATGGTATTTTTAGAGATAAGCTTTTTAGTTATTCAATAAATATCCAATATGTCGGTTGTTTTGAGTTAGATGTATTCTCATAATTCCTCCATAATTTTTAAAGTCTTATCCACTCTTGAAAAGATCTCATTCCTTTCCATCAGTTGACACGGATTATCTTCATTAATTCATCAGACTGGAGTGTGTACCATAATGATTTCTTTATTTCTTATCTTAGTTCCTCTTGGTTAAATGATTTCATTCAATAATTCTTAAAGGTTTTCAAGCCATTGCCATATGAGAGTCATTGCAATATCAAGGTCACTTTGCATTATTTTCATACCCCAAGATATTCAACTCACATTACTTGAAAGAAGTATCTTGCGTTGCTTCAGATCACTGTCATACTATAACATCTTGAATAAATATCTTTAGATATTCATATAGGCACTTTAATATATTTGTATTTTCATAGGTATCTCAAAAAATTTATATTAGCCTTAGGAAGGATCACAAATAACATTGAATTACTGTTTCAAATCTATGTCAAATAAAAGAAACAATTTGGATCACAATCTTTCATCACATATACAACTCATGCCAAGAATATCGCATCACTATTATGTCATATCTTTGCATTAATGTGAATCAAATCACAGAATTTGGATTTCACCAAACCACCGAACTTTGCATCACTAGTATGACATAGATTATAGTAGAATAATATGGGGATAATCTTAGAAGGAGAGCTTGGACTTCATCAAAAGAAAACTACAAAAATTTTGTTAATTTTTTTAGAAACCATTACAAAAATAACAATGAATTGTCTTAAATATATGCCAACATGAGTGATATTCAAACCCCCCCTTCATCGCCTTAGCTCTGATACCATGTTGAGAAATCAATAGGCTTATGAAATTAGGGTTTATTCTCTTTTCATGATAATTAATAATGAATTTGTTGACTTCCTTTATTGTTATGTTTTTCTTCTTTCATCAATAAATTACCAAAACATGAAACATGAAGATAACAAAAGACAAATAACACAAGATATAGGTTCCAAGCCAAGGAAAACCCCTCCAAGGGAAAAACACAATCATCTCTTCTCTTTTTATAGAATAAAATAAAAAAATTGAGATCCAAGACCCAAATCCAACCTCCAGGAAACCAATTCAAGCCCTCCAAGTCATAGTTGATCCCATCAATCTCAATCGCAAGTGATTACATCAATATTAAGATTATATGCCACAAGAAGCTCTTTCTTATCTCATATCATATACCATGCAAAAATAACATTCATTTGATATCATATGGAACTATTAGGTCCCCATATTACTAGTGTAGTCCCTTATTGTTATTAGTGTAGCCCCCTTATTGTTATTGTTGTACCCCTGTAACCCCCATATTGTTATTATTGCCCCCTTACATTATTATTGTTAGGTCGGCTAGGATTATATTGTGACCCCATGGACCCCTATATATAAAAAGAGGTTTTGTCATTTGTATCATCCAAGAATTGTTTGCTTATGTAATGTATTGGAGGTTTCCCCCTCAAAGTGGCTGATTTATAAGGCATTGATCTCTCTTTTCTTCTATTTTTGGAGCTAGTTTCATAACATTTGGTATTGAAGCTTTGGATTCTAGGGTTTCACTGCTCCAAAAAGGTCATTGTGGAATTTCCGCTATAACTTATTTTATACGAAGGTTAAAAAACTGAAATTTTTACAGAGCGAAGCCGAAATCCCGAGGAACATATTGTACAAATTTTAGATCTTAGTTCGCAATATTTTTGGAGATATGATCTGTGGAAGTTAGGGTTTTTCAGGCTTCCGAATTACACCTAAACAGGTCATCGTGGCATTGTCATTGTAACTTTGTTTCTACAAAGTTTCAAAAGCTGAAATTATTACAAAGCAAAGACGAAATCCTGAGGAATTGCCTGTAAAAATTTCAGATCTTGGTTCACAATATTTTTGGAGATATGATCTGTGGAAGTTAGGGTTTGTTTAGGCTCCCGATTTTCATCTCAAAGAGGTGACCTTGGGAAAATCGTCATAACTCTCTCTCTGAGCATCGGATTGGAATTTTGTAAAAATTGACCGCAAGTACATGGATTGTAGTTTCTTGTGTATAAAGTTCAGAGCCGAAGGAGGAAACAAGGAGACATGGCATGTCGTACAAGTGTTCTCTACTAAACTAGTCTATAATTAGGTCATTGTGGGAGATTCGACATAAATTTGTCTTGAAGTATCCAAATCAGGTCATAACTATGGCATTCGAAAGAAGATTTAGAGGGATACTACAGGGCTGAATTTTAGATATTGAAGATCCGCAATTACAAAGATAAATTAGTTTCAATATCGAGCTCCTCAAAATCAAGAAAAAGGTGTGTATTTGTTTTCAAATTGCATAAGTCTTGTTTGAAAAGTCAGTTTTAAGTGATTCCAAGGGCCTATTGAGAATAGATATTAGTATTGGGTTCTAAAATGCCCCCTAAAAGAAATCAAAACCCATGAATCCCTCAGAATACTCTACTATGACTCATGAAGATGAAGAATTGCAACATGATCTATCAAAATTACAAGAGCAAGTACACCAAATTTCTCTCTCGCAAAGAGCAACAAAAAACGAAATGGAAGTTTTGAAGAAAGGTGTGGAAGAAAAGATGGATGGTTTGAAGAAAGGCGTGGAAGCTAAGATGGATGGCATGGAAGTTAATATGGATGACATGGAAGAAAAAATGAAAGACAACGTGGAAAACATGAAGAATGATCTAAAATCAGACATGGAAGGTTTGACAAAGTTGATACAAGAAATGTTTCCTAATGGCGAAAATATAGTAGAGGAAGCTCATGATGAGAACAAATTAAATTTTAATCGTGATTTCATAAATCTAATGTTGGATGGAAGAACCACCATATTCCAAATATGGATATGAGGAAGTTTGATGGCAAGGATCCCGTAACATGAATACTGCATATGGAGCAATATTTGGTCTCAATAATGTGAAAAACACACAAAAGGTATGCATTGCAACTTTACATTTATAACAAAATACATTTGTATGGAATCGATGGCTTTTCTCCTGTAAAAAAATTATCACTTGGTAAATTTTTACGGAGGAAACGAAAACACATTATGAGGATACAAAGAGCAACACATTCTTTAGCCAATTGATAAATGTCAAACAAAAGGGTTCAGTGGTGGAGTACATTGAGGAATTCCAAAAATTGAATATAAGGGTAACTGATATTCCAGAGGAACACAAGATTGATATCTTCATAGGGACTTTAAAGGATAAAATCCAACATGAAGTTCTCATTTGGGAACCTGATTCATTGGAGAAGGCATTCAGGTTGGCAAGAAAAATTGAATGTAAAATTATGGCTACAAGGAAGCCTATCAATCACATCTATAAATATGGAAGTGTTTCTAGTCCTAGATTTCCACAACCTACAAGTTGACACCACAACACTTGGAAGAAAAAAGAGCAAAAGGGCTTTGCTACAATTGTGATAGAAAATACACTAAAGGTCATAAGTGTGCGGAGAAGAAATTATTTTACATATATTTTGAAGAGGAGAAAGAAAATAAACAAGAAACTTCAAAAGAAGAGGATATACACCAGGAACCAACCCTAGAAGAAGAAGAAATGAGTTCGACCATATCGTGTAAGGCATTGGCAGGAATTACCACTCCTCACACTCTCAAGATATAAGGTCATATCAAGAAGAAAAAGCTAATAGTGTTGATTGATTCGGGTAGACCCATAATTTTATTCATTGTAAGGTAGCCAAGGAATTGAATTGTTTATAGTTCCTCCATTTGCAACCATCACTTGACATTGTAAGGTAGCCAAGGAATTGAATTGTTTCCTATACCCAACACCAGAATTTCAAGTGATGGTTGCAAATGGAGGAACTATAAATTTCTCTGGAAAATGCCATAATATTAAGCCAACCATGGGGGAAAATGTATTGAATAGTCCAATTCTTTCCATTCCAATGGGAGGTGTTGATGTTGTACAAGGAGTACAATGGTTACAATATTTGGGGACGGTAGCTTTTAATTTTCAAGAAATTTTCTTGAATTTTTTTTCGAAAGGAAAGGAAATTGAATTACGGGGTATTGCAGGGAATCCGGGAAAGATAATAAGCTCTAATGTCATGACAAAGCTTCTGAAGAAAGAACAATGAAGCGTAATTTCACAATTATGCTCACTAGAAGTTCCAACATCAAAATCATCTATTTCTCCAGATCTCCAAAAAGTCTTGGACAACCATTCCAAGGTGTTTGAAACTCCCAAAGGACACCCACCTATTCGTGATCATGATTATGCTATTAATTTGATTCTAGGAAGTGTTCCTCAAAATATCAGGCCTTACAGATATCCTTATGTCCAAAAGAGTGAAATTGAACATATGATTGCAGAAATGTTAGAGCCTGGTATAATTCAACCTAGTCAAAGTTATTTCTCTGCTCCAGTAGTATTGGTGCACAAGAAGGATGGATTGTGGTGCATGTGTTTGGATTATAGGGAGCTCAATAAACTCATTATTAAAGATAAATTTCCCATTCCTGTGATTGATGAATTATTGGATTAATTACATGGCGCAATTTATTTTACCAAGTTGGATCTTTGTTCCGGATATCATCAAATTAGAATGAAGACTGAAGATATTCTGAAAACAAAATTTCGAACTCATGAGGGTCATTTTGATTTTTTGGTCATGCCTTTTAGCCTAACCAATGTACCTTCTACAATTCAAGGGTTGATTAATTCCATTTTCAAACCCTTCCTTAGAAAATGTGTGCTAGTATTTTTTGATGACATACTAATTTACAATAAGTCGTGGAAGGATCATGTTTAACATGTTGACAGGGTGCTCAAACTATTGGAGGAGAAACAATTATATGAAAAAAATGCAAATGTTTCTTTGGAGTACAAGAGGTGGAATATCTGGGTCATATTGTATCTCACGAGGGTGTTAAGGTAGACCTTAACAAAGTTAAAGGCATTAAGGAATGGAAAGTCCCCACAACCATAAAGCAACTGCGAGGATTTCTCGAGTTAACAGGGTATTATCACAAGTTTGTTAAGAATTATGGGAGAATAGCAACACCTCTAACAACATTAATGAAGAAAGATGCATTTTCATGGACTCCTGAAGCAACTAAGGCTTTTGAACATCTTAAAGAGGCAATGTGCCTAGCACCGGTCTTAGCTACGCCAGACTTCACAAAAACCTTTATTTTGGAATGTGATGCCTCAAGAAATGGAATTGGAGTTGTTTTAATGCAAGAAGGAAGATCCATTGCTTTTGAAAGTTGTCCAATCAAAGGAAAGTATTTTCAGAAAGGTATTTATCAGAAGGAAATGTTGGAAATACTACATGCACTAAAGAAATGGAAACCTTACCTAATGGGAAGGCACTTCAAGGTAAAAATTGATCATGATAGTCTTAAACACTTTTTGGAACAAATACTATCTTCAAAAGAACAACAAAATTGGGTCACAAAGATGTTGGGTTATGAATTTGAAATCATCTACAAAAAGGGAAGTTAAATGTTGTTGCAGATGCAGTCTCAAGAAAGGATGAAGAGGTGGAAGCATTGCTTTGTGCAATTTCTATTATCAAACCAGATTGGATAACCGAAGCAAGGGATGAATGTAAGAAGGATGAAGAAGTGTGGACACTCATTCAAAAGTTGAGGCAAGATTCTAGTACATCTGATACATTTAGTTGGAAAAATGATTCCTTATGATACAAAGATCACTTATATATTTGTAATAATTCCCAAGTAAAACAAAATATTCTTTTGGAATTTTATACTTATCCTTTAGGAGGACACTTAGGATTTTTAAAAACTTACCACAGGGTGAAGAAAGAGTTTTTTGGGATGGCCTTAAATCTGATATTAAAAAGTATGTGGCAGAATGTTTGGTTTTCTAGCAAAATAAATTTGAGACAATTAAGACCCCGAGTCTTCTATAGCCTTTATCCATTCCAAGTCAACATTGGGAGGAGATTTGAATGGATTTTATCACAGGTTTACCTAAGTCCGAAGGAAAGAGTGTCATCATGGTGGTAATTGATAGACTTACCAAGTATGCACACTTTTTTGCATCATCTCATCCATTTAAAGCAAGTGCAGTTGCTACAAAATTTATGGAAACAAGTCAAAAGCTACATGGAAACCCAAAGATTATGGTAAGCGACAAAGATCCCATTTTTACTAGAAATTTTTGGACGAATTTTTTTTCTTGTTTGGGTACTCAACTAGCTCATAGCTCATCTTATCATCCTCAATCTGATGGTCAAACTGAGATAGTGAACAAATGTTTTGAAGGATATCTTCATTGTTTTGTATCTGATAAACAAACACAATGGGTCAAGTGGTTAGCTTTGGCTGAATGGTGGTATAACACCTCCTTCCATACTGCAGCAAAAATGATCCCATTTATGGCACTTTATGGATATCATCCACCGTCCATCACATCATCTTTAAGAGAAAATGCTAAGGTGCAAGCAGTGGAAGATCACATCAAGCATCAACAACAAGGTCTCCAACTCTTAAAGGATAACCTAAATTTGGTACAAAATCGAATGAAACAACTGGCAGTTAAAAATCACAGCGAGAGAAGTTTTGATGTAGGAGACTGGGTATTTTTATGGCTACAACCATACAAACAAATGTCCCTCAAGCAAGCTAATAAGGGTAATAAATTATCACCAAAATATTATGGTCCTTACAAGGTGTTGCAAAATATTGGTACTATGGCATACAAATTGGAGCTTCCTACTTCTTCGCGAGTACATCCAATTTTCCATGTTTCATGCTTAAAGAAGGTTATAAGGTGACAAACTTCTAGTTCAAACAATATTGCCAGAACTTGATGAGGAAGGAAAAATCATATTGGAACTTGAAACAATCACGGAAATAAGAACTCGACAGATACGAAATCGATCAATTTCAGAGTATCTCATCAATTGGAAGAACTTACCCACTGGAGGTCCTACCGGGATGAGAATAAGATTCTACATGGGAGGATGAGAATTTTATATAGAAGAATCCAAAACTACTCATGCGTTGAGTACAACACTTTTTTGAAGGAGAGGGGCATGTTAGGTCCCCATATTACTAGTGTATTCCCTTATTGTTATTAGTGTAGCCCCCTTATTGTTATTGTTGTACCCCTGTAACCCCCATATTGTTATTATTGTTCCCTTACATTATTATTGTTAGGTAGGCTATGATTATATTGTGACCCCATGGACCCCTATATATAGAAGGAGGTTTTGTCATTTGTATCATCCAAGAATTGTTCATTTATGTAATGTATTGGAGGTTGCCCCCTCGAAGTGGCTTATTTCTAAGGTGTTGATCTCTCTTTTCTTCTATTTTTGGAGTTGGTTTCATAACAAGAACATAAATACATCATATCTAATCTCAGACATATATCTCAGAATGCTCATATTTATGTAGACTTCAAGCCTCATGAAACTCACATATTTTGCAAACATCAAGCCTTAAGAACTTCACATATTTTGCAGACATCAAGCCTTAGGAACTTCACATATTTTGGAGATATCAAGACTTTGGAATTTCACATATTTTTCTAACATGAAGCCTTAGGAACTTCACATATTTTGCAGATATCAAGCCTTAATAACTCACATTATCTCAAGTCTTTTTACTCATGGTAATTCACATATTTGTATCATAGAAAGCATCATAGAGAAGTCTTAATTACTTTCCCAATTGGAGGAGGATGCATGTCTATATATATTTTTTCTCATTATATTTTAAAAGGCACATCTTTTCAATGATCTGGATTGACATCTAGGAGGGATGGCTTGGATTCTTGAGGTGATTTTACCCAAATTATATTTTCAATTTTTTTTTCCTTTTTCTTTATAATAGGTCCAAATATTACTTTGACTCATTGACTCAACAAATCTGTAATATCTCGTTTTGGGGATATCTCTAAAACACAAGCAAAATCCAACCAGAGATGGACTGGGAGGGCGTTTACCAGATATTTCACCTCTGTGAAGAGGGTGAGATCTGGAGGCTACCTGGCCCTTTCTAGACTCTGTCTAAGAGTATGATATAAACACACAAAGTGCTATAGAACTAGAATGCCTGAAAATACATAAATATAATAGTAAAGCAGACATACAATAACATAGATAGAATGTACGATAAATCATCCAGAAATATAGAGAGAGAATGCTAAGCCATTTTATTATACTGAGAAATATAATGGAGTACAATAGGTGATCAGAGTGATGGCACCTAGACTTGCTCAAGGCAAGTGAAGAAATACTCTCAGAATATCCAAGAAATGGTCGTCTTCCGAACTGCACCAGTTTCATTGAAAATCGCCATGTAGTCGTTATCGTTGAAATGAACTGATTACTAATGATACCCCTACCAATGAGCTGGAAAATATGATTCCACCTTACTCATCCACAACAACAAAACCCGTAAATCATATCTCGAAATGGCTAACCTCTCGAATTCACTGTGGGAATTATGTTGTCTCTCAAGGCTCAAGGCAGAGGTTGAATAGAACCCAACGAAATGCACCAAACTCCATCAAAATCCTCCAAAGGAAAGGCTGTCCTTTGTCACATTCCAAGCTCAAAACCCTTCATAGAAAACTCTAATCCCAGAGTTTCCTAGAGCACCTGATCATGCCTCGCTTCAAGACTGCTGCAACAATGCCCAGCTCTGCAAGAAAACCCAAACATCAATCCTCCCACAAAATGCTGAAGAAACTACCTTGCCCGAGCAGGCACTCAAAGTCCCCTGGGGCTAAGGGCAAGATCTCCGATCGGAGACACTCAATGCACTAAACAGTGCTGCAGACAGGCTAAACAGCCAGCGTGCTCAAGAAGTCGAAACGACCAGCTCAATATCATCAACAACCAATGATCAAAATGAGGAGGCTCTCCCCTCTATATCGCATTAGCCCCTCTCAACCCTAAGGCTCACCTCCTCCAACGTTGCCACGTGCTCCCTCTTGGCTTGCGCAGTCCCTCCATGTGTCTACATGGGCCCCCTCTCTGCGTGCTCGCTTGGCCCCCCTTGGCTCACTTAAGTTACAATGTTGTGCTACTAGGGAGTGAAATTTTATTTCTAAAGTGAGTTATGTCTTCTTTACTCACCTTTTTATTTATGAATAAACTATAGACGGAAAAATTGAACAAAATCGAATATTCCAATTAGCCATAGCTAATTAGGAATATTACAATCTCCCCCGGCAAAATGTTGCTTGTCCTCAAGCAACTGAAGTGATGGATGCTGCAAAATTTTCTCACTCTCCCAAGTGGCATCCTCATCCGACAAATTCTTCCACTTCACCAAGAATTCCCGGACTATCCTGCTCCGTGCTGCCTCTCCCTAGTATCAATAATAGCCTCTGGCTGCAACACCAAATGCCCCTCATCATCCGTGGGTGGTAGCTTATCTGTCACTGTCACCTGCTGCCCCAGTGCCTTCTTCAAGCATGATACATGAAAAACGTTATGAATCTTGCTGCCTTGGGGCAGCTCCAACTCATATGCAACCTGTCCAATCCTGTGTATCACCCTGTATGGCCCGTAAAAGCGGGGCTTGAGCTTTTCAGCTCCCTTCTGCTTTAGTGACGATTGTCGGTATGGCTGTAATCGTAGGTAGACCAAGTCCCCTACCTCAAACTGTCTCTCCACCCGACCCCTGTCATCATACAGCTTCTGCTGGTTTTGCGCTGTAGCCATATTGTCCTTGAGAGCTCGGAGAATATCCTGACTCTATTGGCTCCAAATCTTGGCTCTTGGAGCCTTACTAACACCAAACATCACATCAGCAAAAGATAAAGAATGATACCCATACAAAGCATAGAATGGTGACATACCAATGGACATGTGATGTGTAGTGTTGTAGCAGTACTCCCCCAGATGCAACCACTTCAGCCATGCTCGCTGCTGCCCACTGACATAGTCACGCAAGTAGCCCTCCAACCACTTGTTAACTATCTCCGTCTGTCCATCCGTCTATGGGTGATAACTGGTACTCGGTGTCAACTCCGTCCCCACCAATCGGAAAAGCTCCTGCCAAAATCTGCCCATGAAGCGACTATCCCTGTCACTGATGATGGTCTTAGGAAGACCATGTATCTTGAAAACCTCTCTGAAGAACAGCTCGACCACCTGTGCTGCTGTGTAATGCGCGGATATGGCGAAAAAATGCGCATACTTTGTCAGTCGATCAACGACAACAAAGATACAATCCTTGCCCTGCACCATGGGCAACCCTGTGATGAAGTCCATCGAAATACTCTCCCATTTCCCCTCCGGAATGGGAAGAGGCTGCAATAACCCTGCGGGATGGCTCATCTCCCCCTTGTTCCTCTAGCAAACATCACACTCCCTGATGTGCTGGAGTACGTCCTCCTTGAGGCTCTTCCATGAGAACCTCTCTCTAATGGCCCTCTAGGTTTTGGTAAACCTCTGGTGGCCGGCCAAAGGTGAATCATGTGATGCCTAAAGTATCTTCTTCTTGAGCTGAGATCCCTCAGTCAAGAAGATCCGGTCCCTGTAGTAGATGATCTCATCGACCACCCTGTACCTGTCATCCGCCACCTGTCCATCCAGAACCTCACATGCAAATCTGTCCTTGGAGTACTCTACTAAAAGTCAAGCCCTCCAATCTGTATCCAAGCTCATAAGAGACAACGTGGCTGGTCTACGTGAAAGGGCATCTGCTACCACGTTGTTCTTACCTTTGACATACTCAATGTCAAAGTCATATGCTTGGATCTTACTGATCCACTTCTACTGCCTCTCCTGTAGCTGTTTCTGCTCCAAAAAGAACCTGAGGCTGTTGTGATCAGTCCTCACCCTGAACCTGTTACCCACTAAATACTGCCGGAATTTGGCCAATGCATGCATAATGGCCAACATCTCCTTGTCGTATATAGAATACAACCTCTCATGTGGAAGGAGCTTCCGGCTCTCAAAGGCTATAGGGTGTCCTCCCTGCATCAATACTGCACCGATCCCCTCTCCCGACGCATCACACTCCAAAACAAATGGCTGCGTAAAATCTGGCAATGCAAGCACTGGGCAGCTGCTCATCACCTCCTTGAGCCTGTCAAAGGCTCGTTGCGTTGTATCCGACCAACTGAATGCCCCCTTCTTCGTCAAATCTGTAAGGGGTGCAGCAAGCTGTGAGAAACTCTTGATGAACTTCTTGTAATAAGTACAAATGCCAATGAATCCCCGAAGTTCTGTCACGTTCCTCGGCTCCGACCAATCTCTGATGGCCCTGATCTTCTCCTCGTGGACTCTCACTCCGTCCACCCCTATGATATGTCCCAAGTACAACATCTCCGACAACCCAAACTCACACTTGGAGAGCTTGGCATAGAACTGTTGCTCCTCCAAAATGCGCAACACTGCCTCAATGTGCTGGAGATGCTCCTCCCAAGTCCTGCTGTAAATGAGGATATCATCAAAGAACACCAACACAAACTTCCTCAAGTGACTGCGGAAGATGTGATTCATGCAAGACTGGAATGTCGTTGGTGCATTGGTTAGCCCGAAGGGCATCACCAAAAACTCAAAGTGCCCATAGTGACACCTGAAAGCGGTCTTGGGAATGTCCTGTTCCCTCACGCGAATCTGATGGTACCTCGATCTCAAATCAATCTTTGAGAAGAACCGGGCTCCTCTCAACTCATCCATCAACTCATCAATCCTGGGTATAGGGTACTTGTTTTTCAGGGTCTTCTTGTTCAAGGCCCTGTAGTCAATACACATCCTCAAGGTGCCGTCCTTCTTCTTCACCAACACCATGGAAAGTAAAAGGACTTGTGCTCGTGGGATGTGCCCAAAGGTGACAGCCTCTCACGGATGAGTGCAGCAATCTCATCTCAAATGTTTGGGATGCCTATGGGGGTGTTATCACTCGGGTTTTCCTAGAAGTTGTGTAAGAGGAAAGTATACCCGAGGTAACCACAAACCAACCTTTTAGATGCAGAATCTAGCCAATCTGCATCCAGAGAGGGCTCTCTCTTTATGATTTATCTTTGTTCTTGGAAGGTTTTAGGCTAGTTATAGATTCAAAGTTTGTTTTGGGAAAATGGTAGAATCCACAAACTAAGGGCAAGGTTGAGGGCTTTCAGTCCATTGGGCTATGGAGTCAAAGGATGGCTTTACTGGATTTCTATTCTAAACACAAGATGGTATTACAGGGCAAGATAGCTAGACAGAGAACAATCTTTAAAATTTAAAGTGGATGGGATGATCTTGAAGGGATGAAAGGCAGCTAAGAATCTTTCACCATGTTCAAAAGAAAGAAATGAGATGACTACAAACAAAGAGCAATGAAGAATTCTTTATTATAGTAATCAACGGTGTTTAAATTAGCAAAGCAAGAGCATTTAAGAATTCATGCTTATAACTAATTTAGAAGAAAACATTAAGAATAATAACATTTGAAAAACAGAGTACAATTAAGCAAATTCTGTTTCAATCCTTTATGTAAATTTTTCAGAAATGGATATGATGGTATTATAAACTAATATAAAATTTCAGACAAAGGGTAGAAAAACTTATTGAACTGTAGTCCAACACATGAATCCTGCAACAAGTCCAGTGCTTTAAATCGTCATCCAGTAAGCCACGAAAAATTTCTCCAAAATGATTTTATTCCGAAAATCTCAATGTTACAGCAGAGTAATATAATCCACCCCAAATGCTTCCAAGAGTGGAGTATTTATACAAATTCTAAACTAAAATATCTTGAAACAAATATCAAAATTGGTTCACAAATCTCTCCTACTATTTACATAAATAGAACTTAATTAAAGAACACTCAAACTAATGCATATTTTTGGCACTATTTTGTATGGATAGGTGATGACAAAGAGAATAATTTGAATTTGATCCAACTCTTAGTTGATGATGAGGCATCCAAGTCACTAACTGCTTCCTTTCTTTGTGCAATCTGCTCCAACAATTCTGCAAACTTGGGGTCCAATGATATCTTTGTATTTCTCAATCCGTAATAGATATGTAAAAAATGAAAGAGGTTATTGTAGATAAATATGTTGATGAGATAAACCTCTTTCATTTTCCCAAAATTCCTCTCCAGATATGCATAATAGTCTCTGTAAAACATATGTGTAAAACAGAGTTTTACAGAGTCTGAAAAATGGCCTGTAAAGATGCACATGTATCTCTCATTATAAAACCACTGTGAAAAAACTGAGATAGGTTTTTGTATATGGGTCTCTTAGGAACAAAAACCTCCTTCAGTTTTGTATGAAGTATTTTGGATTGGCCACAATCCTCTCTGCAAAATGATGACTTAAACTGGAATTTTCTGCAAAAAGTGCTTTCCAACATTGTTTAATATTTCCAAAAACATAATGGCTGTTAGAAAAGTGAGAGAGGTTTTTGTAGATGGCCCTCTTAAGAACATAAACCTCCTTCAGTTTTGTAAAATTCATCTTTGATTGATCACAATAGTTTCTGAAAAACTATGACTAAAATATGCAATTTCTGCAAAAATGTTCCTTTTTGTTATGTTTTTTCATCTTTTTACTTTCTTGCTCTTTTGATTGTTTTACTTTCACTTTAGACAAAAATCACTATTGGTGAAAGTATTCTCATCTCTTTTTACCATTTTACTGCCTTCTGTATTTACTTTTACTGTTTACCTTTGACTGCTCTGTAACTTCATTTTAACTTTCACTGACTTTTACCTGATATACTTTAACCACTGATACTCTTTAGTTGTTATGCTTTCTAACCTCTGTTTGAATAGATTTGATAACAATATTGGAGTAAAAAAATCTTATGACTAGTATTAAGACTGTTTATCCAAGGATGTGATCTTCTGGTCACCTCTTCAGGGGACAACTGAGTAGATTTTTCAAGTAATTTCTCAATGGACAAGGGAGTGAGGTTTTAACCAGGTTCAAAATGGAGCATCATTCAAGGCTACAGGAACTCCCATTTTGGTTCTTGTGGATTCAAAACGGATGTCTCTGGGTTTTCTTCACAGGCTGGGCGCTTTTCGATTTAAATAAGGAAATTATCACAAATGCAGTTTCAGGGAGCAATTGAACAGTTTTAAAATCTCTGGGGAAGATCTCAGTGATGAGTTTTAATCACTAATTCAGCGAAAAAACAAAGGAAACAGAGTTTTTCTTGCAGTTCGGGGCGGAGAAGGATAAATACCTGTTCTTAGAAGAAGGCTGGTTCTTAACAGGTAACAGGCGGTAGCGGGAGGGTACTCGGACACAAGTGAAATGGAATCTTGGAGCGAAATCAGGTAGCACAGTCAATTTCAATGGAAATTCGAAAACCGTAGCAGGGAGTGCTGTCGTTTTCAATAACGAAAATAACAGAAAAACACAAAGAAATGGCTTTATTTACAAGTTAAAAGGGTTTTTAGTTTTCCGAGGTGTGACGTCATGGTAGTACGGGATGACGTGTGCAGGGTCGGGCGGTAAATGGTAAGCGGTAAGTGGTGATCCCGCACCGCTTATGAGCAAAGGCTGTTTTAGTCGGGAGGGTAGCGATTCCACAAAGCGTTTGCCACGTGGACGGTGGACTGTTGAAATACCACCCATCCCCCGCTGGTTAAAACGCTGACAAGGGATGGGCAGCGGGGTGAACGCTGGCCGTTGATCTACGGAGGGGTGATCTGACGGTTGCAGTGATGGGGAATAAGCGGGGGTTTCAGGTGTGGGCTCGTCGGGTTTTAAAACAATTAAAGTTTTAGTCTAATCCCCCCGGGAGGCATCTAATAGGCGGAGAGTAAGGTTATTAGTTAACTCAGATAATTAACTAATCCCGTATTTATATACAAAGGGAGTCGTGGCGGGGTTTTGTTGGGCGCGGGTGTTTAAAATACTGCGTCAGATGCCAGGTGGGTGAGCCACGTTGGCGCGGGGTTTTCAAAATAAAACTTCGGGTTTTGTATTTTTGGGTTTAAACATACATATTGTATGTCTAAAGTTTTATTTTTTCATATATGTTTTATTATATGATAAATCAATTAATACAATTAATTCACCATAGGGGCGGGATTATTATATAAAGGTATAATTTAACCAAAGGGCTTATATAGTGGGTTTTCTTTTGAATACACGGGAAAATAATTACTTTGGTTAAACTATATAATAGAGGGGTTTTTTGGGTTATTTATAAAAGGGAGTTATATACTTAGAATAGGGTATTTTCCTAGGGATTTAGTAAAATTAGAGTTAAATGTAAATATGGCAAAGGACAAGGAAACTCAAAATATTTTTGCACATCTAAGAAAGTGATAACTTCTGAAGTAAATTGCAATATCTTATCTTCAACACTTAAACTTAGAATAGCAAGTTATCTTGAGGGATTTTTATGGAATTTTGCATGATTTCCCTAAGTAAAATAGGATTTTACTTAGGACAAGGTTAAAGGTGAATGATTATAATGATAAATTATCTCAAGTACTTAGGTCTTTTTGATCATTAGGCCGAGGATCCGGTCCCTCCAAAAGTCAAGGAAATGCCTTGAGCCCTTTTGATCTCCAAATACCTTAGTATTTTGGGGGAAATTAGTAAAACTTTTGAGGGGAAAGTGATGAGGGAAGTTAATGAGTTTGACTTTGCTTGCTATGATTTTCCAGTGTATTTCCTGCTTTAGTATTTGTGATGAAGATAAAAGATCAAAACATTTGGCAGCAATCATCCATCAGATAAAACTTTGCAACACCATCTACCTACCCTATCTACCACTACCATTTTCTCTTCTTTATTAGGGTGCATTTAGACTTGCAAACCCTTTTCAATCTTTTCTTTTTACAAGGCAAATCTATCTAATTCTACCCTTATTACATCCAAGGGCTCAGATTAAGCTGTTGAGCACCTCTTATTAACTCTACCTATCTATTTATCTGCCAAGATTAAACTGTTTGGTCAGATATTTATTCTCTAATCTATAACATGAAATTGAAATATGAGTAAGTCAAGTTTAAACAGTTTGACTTATTCATGAATTGTGGCAAAGGTTTGACAAGCTGCACACAATTTGCTAAATCGAGTAAAAGTAGTGGCATTTAGACTTGCACTTTCCTGGCCTTTCTTTTGATAGGGTTCATTTCTTTTACTTTTTTGGCCATTTTTATTATTTTACCCTTTGATTTTCTTTTAGGGTATACCCTCTTTACATTTTTAAATTTTTTGATTTTTGGTTTTGAGAATGTGAGATACCTTTGCTCAAGAAAAGGTTTGAACATATTCCATAAGCCTCAATCAAGACAATCATGAAATATGACACCTATTAGTGTATGGGAGTCTATAGGGGGTAGTAATCACTGCCTATATACCCTGCTCCAACTCAATAGTGTGCTCAAACCCCCGATCTGGTGGTCGGCCTGGTGGTATATCCCCGAACACTGTGTCATACCTGTCAAGGATGGCCTGTATATCAGGATAAACAGCCTGACCGGTAGTCCTTGCCTCTGATGCCCGCAACTCAACCGCCCACTCTATGTCTCCCTTCCAGAAATTTTCCTCCATCCGGTGAGCTGAAACAGTCTGAGGTGGGTAAGTGTGCATCCCGCGGATCTTCTCATGCTTCCCGGTCTTCTTATCATCCCACTCCATCTCCAAGGCCTCCCAATATGTGGTGACCTTTCCCAGAGTAATCAACCACTGAACACCCATACCACATTGGCATCCGGTATGTTGACCATGAAAAAGTGGTTGGTCACGGTGTAGGTACCCATCGTCACTGCCAAATCTAGAACATACTGGGCACACTGCATTGTCTGAGCACCTGGTACTAAAACTGAAAATCCATCGAAGCTCTTAGTCGGTATACCTCTCCGCTCAACCATCTGTGCATCGATGAAGTTGTGGGTTGCCCCACTGTCAACCAAAACTGACACTCACTGACCACGTACTGTCCCCCGTACGCGCAACGTCAAATACTTAGGAACTGCTACAAGGGTCCCCCCTGTGGGTGCAAAAGCTGCACCTCCTGCTCCTGGAGGTGGTGGTGGCAACTGATCTTGGGCTGTCTGACTGTCTCCTGCTTCCACATCATCCTCCTCATCCTCTTCCCCGCTACTCTCGGAGAAGACCTCAATGAAGTGTGCTTTGCCAACAACACATCTATGTCCCGGTGCCCACAGCTCCTGACAGGGAAAGCACAACCGCTTCTTCTTCAGCTCCCTCCTGGCATCATCATCCGTCTATGCCTGTCCTGGATTCCCCTTTGGAGGCGGAATCCTCACATCCTTCCCCTTGGGCTGGAAGCCCTGTCTCTGGGGGTAAGGTGTCCGAGTCCTGGGCAATGCATCCTGTAAATCTCGGGTCCTGCTAATAGCATCCTAGAGTGTGGTTGGTCTAGTAGACCTAACTAGACCCCAAAGTGGCTCTGCTAACCCCTCCACAAACATATAGATCATCCATGCCGCGGATAGATCTGGCACCATCACTGAAACCCTCAAGAAGTCTGCAATGTATGTCTCTGGGCTCCCAGTCTGTTTGAGCCTCGTCGGCTCAACAAAGTGCTGTTCCGGATCCCTCCGGTCAAATCTCTCTATCAACCTCCTGGTAAACTTGGCATATGTCGTAACTGTGGAATGTCCGAGTGTAACCATCCCATGGAACCACCAATCCTGGGCCTCACCATCCAAATTTAATGTCACCACCTTGATGGCCTCTGCCTCCGACATCTGGTTAAGCTGGAAATAGATGTCCAGCTTCTCCACCCAAGACTTCACCGAACTGTTTGATGAACCATCAAACGTAGGCAAGTGAAATTTGTTGGCTGTGCGGTGGGTATCTTCGTCATGATAATGCCGGTGCCCTATATGATGGTCGCGGGGTCTACTGTCCCACAGAACTAAACAAAATCTCTAAACGAGAGAGCATCCCTAAACTCCTACCCATAGGCCTGATACTCTGCAAAATAATCACCCATATGCCCGGGCTCTGCCTCCTGCTGGGCTCCTGCCCCAGTGTCTGCTCCCAAGAAAGTGGGCATGGTAGAGCATGTAGGTGCATGTGAAGCCATTTTCTGAGTAGTATCATGCTGCGTAGCATCATTCGATGTACCCGATCCCTCACATACCTGGAAAACCCGTGGGGTCTCACGCTGTCTAGCCTCCACAACGGTGAATATTTGACCCATCACCTCAATTTGTCTTGCTAGATCCTGCACTGATTTGAGGAGTTCCTCCACAAAATGTTTTGCCTCAATATCATCTGCCATCGGCTCTCTCTGCTCTGAATCTAACACAGGCTCCTCCTGCTCTGCGTCTGTCACAGGCTCCTCCTGTTCTGTGTCCACTACCCGAACACAGTCTCCCTCTCCGTAGGTGTTATGCAACCTACGCTCACAATCTCTGTACTTTCTACCTCTGCAACAAATTTATTGCCTCTTCCCCAGTGTCATACACAACTAGCTCCACAGGCTGAGCCAAAACTGTGCTCTGATACCACTGTAATATCCCGTTTCGTGGATATCTCTAAAACACAAGCAAACTCCAACTAGAGATGGACTGGGAGGGCGTTTACCAGATATTTCACCTCTGTGAAGAGGGTGAGATTTGGAGGCTACCTCGCCCTTTCCAGACTTTGTCTAAGAGTATGATATAAACACACCAAGTGGTATAGAACTAGAATTCCCAAAAATACATAAAGATAACAGTAAAGTAGATATACAATAGCATAGATAGAATGTACGATAAATCATCCAGAAATATAGAGAGAGAATTCTAAGCCATTTTATTATACTGAGAAATATAATGGAGTACAATAGGTGATCAGAGTGATGGCACCTAGACTTGCTCAAGGCAAGTGAAGAAATACTCTCAGAATATCCAAGAAATGGCTGCTCTCTGAACTGCGTCCTAGCTACTGGAAAACTGCCATGTAGCTGCTACTGTTGAAATGAACTGATGACTTGGGGCTGATCCCCTTGCCGAAATGAGCTGAAAATATGGATTCCACCTCTACTCATCCACCACAACAAAACCCAAAAATCATATCTGAAATGGCTGACCCCCGAAAATCACCCCCTTGGGGAATTACGTTGTCTTCCAAGGCTCTGTGCAGAGGCTGAATAGAACCCACTGAAATGCAGCCTCAAACTCCACCAAAATCCTCCCAAAGGCAAAGGCTTATCCTTTTCTCAATATCCAAGCTCAAAACCCTTGCAAGAAACTCAATCCAGAGCTCCCATAGAATGGACTATGTCCTCCCTCTCAAGACTGCGCAGTCTTTGAATGCCCAGCTCCACAAGAAAACCCAAACATCAATCCTCCTACAAAATGATGAAGAAAATACCTTTCCCGAGCAGGCCCTCGAAGTCCCCTGGGGCTAAGGGCGAGATCTCCAATCGGAGAGACTCAACACACTAAACAGTGTTGCAGACAGGCTAAACAACCAGCGTGCTCAAGAAGTCGAAACGACCAGCTCAATATCATCAACAACGAATGATCAAAATGAGGAGGCTCTTCCTTATATATAGCGTGAGCCCCTCTCAACCCTAATTCTCACCTCCTCCAACGTTTCCATGTGCTCCCTCTTGGCCTGCACAATCCCTCCATGTGTCTACGTGGGTCCCCTCTCTGCGTGGTCTCTTGGCCCCCTTGGCTCACTTAAGTCACAACGTTGTGCTACTAGGGAGTGAAATTTTATTTCTAAAGTGAGTTATGTCTTCTTTACTCACCTTTTTATTTATGAATAAACTATAGACAACAAAATTGAGCAAAATCGAATATTCCAATTAGCCATAGCTAATTAGGAATATTACAAAATCCTGGATGTTATAAAATGCAATGCCGTAGCTATTAATTCAAAATGTCCTTAACCTTAATAATTTCTTGTGAACTTTATTTATCATCAAGTTATTTATTAATTATATATTCTTCATCAAACAATAATAAAGAGAAAATTAGTAATACAATGGACACAAAAAATAGGCTCTAAGACAGGGAAAAACCCCTATACGGGGAAAATCCATAAAATGTATTATCTTCTTATAGAATTTGCTTCAAATGAGACAATCAAGACCCAAACCCTATAACAATTCCTCCTTGAAGTACCAATTTAGCCCTTCATGAAGTCCTTCCAGTTAGGTCATATCAACAAGTCTCAATCTTGATTCAACTAACTTCCAGCTTAAACTTCGACCCTAGCTTTGAGCCCAGCTTCGACCCTGCAAATTCAACCTGCAACTTTGACCCTTTAGCTATTGCAGAAAACCCTAATTATGGAATGAGGAAATTCTTCAGTGGTTCCTTTTTTTAGCAATAAAATGACATTCAAATTCAACTAGGTCAAATCAAAATATGTGACCTTCCAACAAATTGATTCTTCAGTAAATTTATTCTTCTTCTTGGATTCTCCTTGACTTCTAGACCTTTGCTCTTCTTTTCTTGCTTTTCCCAGGTTCAGATCAAACTTCTTCTTGAGAGATCGAACTTGTGAGTGAGTGAGTTCCAAATGAGGTTGAATATGCATATATTTATAATCTTTCCAAGTGGTTGAATTTCCTCCTTTAGGTCGACTTGAAGTTTCTAGGGCTGAATTATACTTTGGAGGTTTCTAGGAACTTCTAGAATCAAAATACATTCTTTTACAAGGTACATCTTGCCTGGAAGGGTCTTATAATCATGATTTTGACTCTCTTGACTCATGACAATATATCTTATGACCTAAAAAAACCTAGAAGCACGAATAACACAATTTTACCTAGAATACCATAAAAAAGAGCATGAAAACCATGCTTTAAAATAATAACTTGTTCTTTCTTCTTTTGTTTGTTACATAAGATACATATTTATAAAAGTACAATAATAATTATATAGACTAAAACTAGTTACATTTCCAACACTAGAAGCATGAAGCACATACTTAACTAATGAAATAATAATTTCCTTTTTCTCTCTTATTTTTTACTTTTTACATAAAATACATAATGATACAAATACAATGAAAAATAATTAAGACCTAATCTAGTTACAATTTTGAACAAGGGACCTAGAGAGAAGGAAGCGAGATAAATTAATAGGAGAACCCCTAATAGTGGTGATAAGGGGATTAGGGGAACCCATGTTCCATTAACCCATAACAACTAAAATTTGTATCTTATTAAGCCCTACACTCATAACTCATAACCCTTTACCCCATTGACCCATTAAACCTTAAGCCACTAACTCATAACCTAGAATCCATGAACCCCCTAATCCATAATAGATTATCCTCTTAGCCTGTGACCCTTAACACCTAACCCCTAACCCCTGAACACCTTAAGCCCTAACTCCTTAACCCCTAACACCAAAATACTCATATTATTAAGCCCTTAAATCCTAAATCTATTGACCCCCAAGCCCTTGGCCCTAACCCTTAACCTTTAAAGCCCTTAAACACTAAGCATCCAAGGAAAAAAAACACCTCAAACCAACACACTGACCTCCTAGGAGAATTCTTAACCTCTAACTAAGAATTTTGTGACCATTTTTATTTTTAGATAACTATGTATTGGTCTTGAGGGAATGTGTTTGTGAGTAATGCCCTTATTACCATGTATACCAAATGTTAAAAAATTGGATAATTTTCAAAGCCTCGATTTAAATTGCTCACAATATAGACACTTCATGTTGAGATAGAGCTTGTAGTGCTCTCCCACTTAAGGAGTTGAAAATGAATAGATCACTCATAAAGACAATGCCTCTCTAGATCTAGTGCATAAGCAACAAACCCTCGATTCAAATATTTTGTTTGCTAAAAAAACTCAATTGTGTCAATATAGAATACTATACATAAGATAAAAGAAAATGATATTATCCACGTCAATGCTTGAAATAGCTTCACTTTAGCCATGAGAGGTGAGCTAGGGGGTGAATGTGGGACATTATTAAAATTACATCATATTTAAATTATTTTTACAACATTATGTTGTTCTCCAGTAGGGTTGATGCATCATCACAAGGGAGAAAGAGACATTTTTGTGGGGGAGCGATTACAATTGTGACACAATTAAATTCATATACACCTTTAATGTAAATGAAATCAATGTATGTTTGTTTCAGGTTATTGGAGAGGTTATTTGTTGAAAATACATTCAGTGTACTAACTTCATATTTTCATGGCCTCAAATATAAGATGAATTTGTACTAGGAACACTTCATGCAAATGAGGGGGAATTATTTTTTAACTCACATACACACAAGATCATTGGATGTTGTCCTTTAGATCCCCCTTGGTGGGATTGAAGTGGTTTTACATTGGCATTGAATTTAAACTAATCATCATGATATTCCTCTTCTCAATAACGTCTTCTAGATTTTCCATATACATGAGATAGAGTTAGATGATCACCTAATCTATAGATGCCCCATTTATTATGAGATTCAAGAGACGGTCTATTGTCTTTATCAAGATTTATATGGGTTGTTGTCTACATTCTTTCAATACCTGTCTAGCTATTTTTACGAGGGAGGTCCTTGGATTTATATATTTATATAAGGCCTTAAAGTGGCCTTCCCCTTTTCAACCCTTCCAATGGGGTCACCTCCTTCCATTGTGCCTTTCCTACTTAGGGAAAAATTTGACAAATCAAGGTTCAAAATTCTTAAACTATCAAATTGGTGAGGTGTCATACCTCTTCTTTACCCCATCAATGGAAAATATTTCTTTAGAGATATTTTTAAGGATTTTTCATTGTGGATCATAGGTTGGATGTTAGAGACCTGTTACCCTACTTTCTATATGGGTTTTTAGAGGACATTTTTAAATTTTGATTTTCATCTAAACCCCTCTTATTCTTGTCACATTAATAATTTTCCAACTGATTTAGATGGATATATATGTAATTCACATATGTATCATTAGTTTGATGGCACATTTCCTTGGCCATCTAGGACACTAATTGTAGGAAGAGGTTGCATTAGCTACCTGTTTATCCATGGAGATGGGGAGAGTAATTTATTTCATGTGACAAAAAAATGATTTAAAGTCTAAGTAGTTTGACCCTCACCAAAAGTGTATCTACTCTTCCTTGAGACATCACATCAATAATTAGAGAATAACCCAGTAGAGGCTCACACCTAGCCACAAGTTAATCATTCAAGCCCATACAACACCCAATAAATTGACCTACTAGGTCCTACTTTTCCATTGCACCACTTCGTTCATCTTAATTTCTTCCCCTCCAACACTAGATTTACTAGCAAAACTATCTATTTCATGTACCTCTTTTCTCACTTTTATAAACCAATCACCTCTTTTTCCATTACCTTCAACCTTACCTACTAAAATCACCACATAATTACATTTGCAAGGCCCTTCAATCCCAAGATTTACAATGTTGATACTAGTACCATTACCTCATAAAGTGCCTAGATCTAAGGATCTACCCATGAAACCGAAACCATTCTCATAACCCTCCATATCCTAAGAGAAGCTTGAAGAATATGCATAAGGATTTGATTGAGAAATAAATGGATAAATTTGGAGATAGATAAGGACAAAGAACTAAAAACTGAAAAAATAAGCCAAGGTCCCGAGATACATTTGATAACTTAACCTCATAATTTCTCCTAGCTACACCATCCCTCAAAATTAAATCTAAAACCATCCACCTACTGAAATAATGAAAATATGATATAAAAAATTACAATGAATTGAATTCATTTCACAAACCATTTTACACATGGATAAGTACAAATGGATAATTCCCCCACAAAGATACGAGGAGTTGTCCACTTGATCCATCTATTGGTAAAAGTTCTTTACTTCACATCTATACATTTAGTGAATTAATTCATTTCATTTTTATTTTTTTTCAATAATGATACTTAAATAATTTAATGAAATAATGATAAACCTTTGGTGGGGAGAGGCCCAACAAGAAAATTTGACAAAAAAGACAAATGAGTGCGGACTTACAAATGGGGAACAAATAATAATCTATGCCAACTCAAAAAAGTAAAAAAAATGGTATGAAATATGGATGGCATCCACACACTCATCTCCTCCCCTGACCCTCTACATTAACATCACCTTACTTTACCCCCACACCTGTATTTTTTAATAATATTTTTGGCGGTAAATTTGAAGGTATGCATGGGGGGATGTTAGTGTCTAAAATTTTATTAAAGGATCTCATCTAGACCCAAATATTCAAGTGAGTTGGAGACCTATATATCTAGTTGAACATTGGAATTTTTGCATTCATAAAATTGAATACAAAAATTCTCATTAGGGTTTTTGGATTGAAAAAATTTAGAATCGATTTCTTGGATTTTTTTTGTAGTTAAATCTTAAATAATCCATTTACAAATTTTGCAGTTTCCAATTGGTTTCAACCCTGCAAAATGTATTCCATCAAGCGAGATGGAAAAAAATGAAGCTATGCATTTTGATATTATTACAAATAGGTGGAGGAAACTTAGCTATATTCTCAGTTCCAATCATTATGATCCTATGATTGTTGCACAAGGGTTTACAAGAGTGTCACTACGAGTCAGATTGATGAACTGGTGGTTGAGACTGTAGCTTCCATGACTACAAATCATCCATACTATGCCTTGGTAAGATAAAGAATTCTCGTTGATATATTCCTTTTCATTTGAATGTTTTGCACATATATTGAAATCATAATCTCCCACAATATTTATTGATTCCTATGTTTTTTTGTTTATTGGATGTGGGTTGCAGTTGGCTGCAAGGATTGTTGTTTCAAACCCCCATAAAACACCAAAAAATAAATTTTTGATACATGAATTTTCTTATATACATGCACATTTGGTACATTTATAACCATCTCTATCATGTAATTTTTTTGTTGTAATTTTCTTGACCTTCATGCATATTGATCTTTAGTTCATAGAGAATTAGACCCAATTCATCCCCAGGTCACATTCAAAAATATGCATATGTCTATGTTTTCTTTTTAGTGCCTTGTGAATCCTACCTGGCATATGAAGCCTTTTCTCCTAGAGTTGAAAATACAAATTTAATCTAGTCATGCACATAATTATGTTAGGATTTCAAGGCCTTTAATGGTCATTTCTCTACATATTTAGTATATTTTTAGCTCAATTCCTATGATTTACTTGTTGTAATGAATATTATTATATCTTTCCTTGTATATAGTTCCCAACTGCAAGGAATTATGCCAAGACAACAACATATCTTCTTTAGGCCCAAGTTGGCACTTGAACCAAAGGGGACTACCTAAACTATTATGAGGCTTATTTGTTGTTTAATGTCACTGAACATCAAACTTTTATGAATAACAACCAGATTTAGATGATGAAAAATATTGATAGGGTGGTTGGGTAATGGGGTTGTTCATTGGGCATGGAGTTAGCACAACGCATGCAATGAAAGTAGACTTACAATGTTATGATCATTAGGGTTTTTAAAAAATAATGATAGGAAATGTTGCTTAGAGGGACGGAAAAAATAATAGTCATACAATTTAGAGATCCAATAATTAGACAGAAGAAATGAGAAGAAAAATTGTAAAAAATAAGGCATTCATTTGAGAATGAAACTTATTTAGATTTTTTAAAAATAAATCATGTTGCATGAATACTATTCAATATAGGTCAAACAAAAACATTTGAATTATCAAGGAAAAACATGTCTTGACAACATTGACCCAATACATACAAGAAATTTGATATATCACTAAAAAATACTAAAACACTGTAATGTCTCAAGTTTTCCATTCAAATGTAGAAGGCTACATCGTTGATCAACAAGTATAAGTTACAAAATTGAGAATACAAACTGAATCTCATGGAATAGGAAATTTCTAAGTGAAAACATGTGCTTCTATTTCCAAAGGACTTTGAGTTACAACATAAAGTAATCTACTTGATACATTATACAAATCTAACTACAAGCTACATAAAACCTCCCAAGAGTCAAAACTTTTTTTACATTACAAATGAAATAATATATAGGAAAATATAATCTTCAAGTTGTTATAAGCTTTCAGGGATCAAATCCTATCGACAAAATAAAAATGAAAACATTCTCTAATTAGCTACGATAAAATATAAAATGATGGAACCAAATTCTTTCAAATTTGGATTTGATCCACAGTTGATTGTTGACCTAATTCTTGGAAATTTTGGTTATATTCCATAGTTGATATAAAATTTGAAAATGAATTTTGTACCCAAAATATGCTTTGCCACTTATTCATTATAAGCACTCTTATTTAGCTTGACTCTTTGACTACTATGTGCCTTTAAAATACTTCAATTCTTTTCTTGATGCTTGTATATGCTATCTCTAGTCAACGCCATCACAAAACCATTATTGGCATACCCAATCTTAAGCATGTAGTTTTCACTATTAACTTTCATGAACAAACAAAGAGGGTTTGTGAAACACTGAAGCCCAAAACAAGATGCAATAAGAGAACAATGTTTTGTATAACATATATCGTCAAAATATTCCCAGTTAGGTCTTTGTATTTTGTGTTTTGTCATACATGTTACCATACTTCTTCTGACTGATCTTGTATGTGATATCATCATTTTATCCAATAATACTTTCTCTACAAAATACAATCTTGAAGTTCATTAAATATCTATTAGAAAACCACTAATTATATATTTAGGGTAATATGCAGGCCCATATGGTAGCTTGGAAACAATATGATTCTTTACATCCTCTGTATCATCCACATAATCTCTAAAAGATGATAACTTGGTAAGTGTACTATTAATCTAGACAAAGTAGGCTTCTAAAATAATCTCCAGTTCCTCCCCATAAAGAACCATGTTTACTCCCAAAGACTTAATTTTACGAGACATCAAAAACATAGGTGTGCTAGCTCTAATCATGGTTACATTATATGTTTCAATATGATAGGTAAACTCATAATTTCATCTATACCTTCCTATATAGTGAAGTCAAATTCATGATGAAAGCTATCAAGGTATTATGCTACTTATTTTGCAAGCATCAAATTTGGAGAACCCTGCAAAACAATGCAGAAGGTATGGAAATTTTCTCCCGACTTTCTATCAACTTCAATGCTTTCCAATATCAAGAATCCATATAAGAAACTAATAAATAATCTAGACCACTTTACAACAATACATGAAAAGGAACATCTGTCATAAGTATTTTTATAACTGACTGCTCAAACGCCTTTCACAAGACTAATGGATCATATGGATTTGATGGAATATCATCTAAGTACCGAGGTGGGTTGTACCATATTTTGTAACCTCCTTATTTAATAGAGTATATATGTCCAGGAGGAAAGCATTCAAAGTGCTCAGAGTCATCTTTCAAGTTTTTCATTTCAGAAGCAAACAATATTGATCCATCAAAGGCCCTAATTTGTGTAAAGGGGCATGATGCCAATTGCATCTTAATACAACAACGTCTCCATATAAACTTATTATTGAAGCCAAGTTGATACATGTGAAACAAAACTTGAAGCCTTGATATTTCTACAATGCTTTAAAATCCTCAAAGGATACCTTGTTGTTCCTGTACAAATTGTAATAAGCGTGCTATAATTTTTTTTATCGAAACACTATATCACCTCTCAAAAAAATGAATAATAGGAAATATTGCACAGTAACTAGCATACTCTATGTTGTCTATCTGATCATTAGGCACTTCTCAGGTCGTCTTCAAAACTCAAGTGATCACCAAGATGCGTTCATTTGACCTTAGCATTCAAACTCTATATTTCACATGGGAAAATGTTGAATGCAACACTTGGATGTTTTATGTTGTAGGCTTGGAAATTCCATATGCTCGACACTTGGATACTTGATAGTTTTACTTGGTCATTGGGTCTATTGACATAACCCAATATTTTTTAATTAAAATATTAATGACCTACATATGAAACCGAGAGAAAATAGACCATTTAGAACACCAATTTTTTTATCAAAAGCTCCAAGTTTTTAGAAAAATTATATATAAAAAAAATCATGTGCTAAAATGGGTCAATTTGGGCTACAATAGGTACAATTATGTACTTGGGTTTCTTGGTGTTACAGGATAAAGGACATGTATGCTCATGTGAATGCGAGGTCTGGTTAGGCCTCCCTTCTGATAGCAAATGACGTGTACGATATGATATTAAGGGTACTAGTTCTAGTTGTGCGATTTGGTTGTATGCTTCTCTTCATGTTGTGTTAATTTTACACATTGCTATGTTTACTAGTGAATAATATGGGATTATGCGTCTTCCATAATAGAAGAAATATGAGGAGTGAACTTGTAAATATACATCTTCTAGTGAAAAACCAAGGAAATTTGATTTTTCTATGAAAAATAGAAATTCATGTACTTAATCGGCATTAGAGGATTTGATGGCATGTTTTCCATCCCATCTTCATGTTCTTAAAAGTAGTTGGATAGTGTAGTTTTATCTTTCTCTCTTCATGGAAAGGAGCTAGTTTTCGATTATTATTTTCCTGAATTTCTGATGAGATACAAAAAATTATATTTATTTATTTTCCCCAAATCAATATGAAATCAATGTGGCCTACAGTATGAAATCATAAGAGCTTATAGATATATGATTTTAAGCTAGGTAGGTGCATTCTAACTAGCTATATGATTTTTTTCTAGGTATTTTTTCTTATTCACATGGGCTATATCTATATCCACACACACATTCTAACCATATTTTTCATACTTATACATGTGCATATTGTTGGACACATTGGCATATATATATATATATATATATATATATATGATACTTTTCTAACCATATTCATGAGACTTGTACATGTGTATATTGTTGGACACATTGTTGGCATCTAATCATTCATCATTGTACCTTAATAAGGAATGGACATTGGGACATATCTCTCTTCATGTTTAGCAATGGGGTATAGCTTGACTGGTAGAGAGTTATCCTCTCCTCCTAGTCTTAATTACACTTATGAGAAAATAATTGTCGATTAGGGTTGGAAAGGTATATCTCATTCTATCCTATGGGTTGGAGGTTTGGAGCATGGAAATATGAAAGACAAAAAATTTCTCCTTGAGTTTTATAAAAGGTTATTAATAAACGTGTTTTCCTTTTTTCTTTTAAAACATTATATTTAACCTACAATATCTTTTATTTTATAATTGTTCAACATAGTGGCGTGGAAATTAACCTACAATATAAGTAATGGATACATTTTAATATATGGTAGCGGATTTATCGGCACATTGAGGGAAATGTTATTAAAACAAGTGAACAAATAGAGAACTAAAGAAATATTGAAGTTGAATAAGATCAAAGATGTAATCTCTATAGTAATTATTTGGAGGATATGCTTGTTTTTATTTTCATGCATTATATAGTTGTGTTCCTATAAGTATGTCACTATGTATGCCTCTCTCTTTTACTGTATCTTCCAATAAATAATTTCTCCCATAGGATTTAAGAGGGGAGTGTATGTTGTTTTTATTTAGGAGGATTGTGTGTGAAAGTTTGCCTTCCCTTTTTATCACACATTTTAGGCTACACACATTGGCTTATTGCAATCATGGTAGAATACATAATGGTATTGTATGGTATATTGTGATTACAGGATGGCCATAAGAACATTTTGAGACCAAACCATTTTTCCATTCCTTAAGTAAAAAATTCAATTATTTTAGCACAGTTGTTAAAAATATCAACTGCATTGAGGGGTGAAATGATAATTTATTTTCATCGCTATTTTACATATTTTATTGTATTGATAGTCAATCACTGAAATCTATCAACTCTTTACAGTTCTAAATTTCAACATTTGGAATAGGGTTTCTAGCCAAACATATCTCCTTTAACTTCATTTATAAGGTAAAATGATAATGTATTTGCATCATTGTTTTTTTGTTGTTATATAGTTTATATATTCAAGGGTATTTGGTCCTAGGTTTCTATTTTGTTTTGTAATTAATTTTCCTTTAGTTCAGGGAATTGGTGATTACAAATGTTATTTGATAAATCTATTCTAGAAGGTAAAAACACAAGAAAAAAATGAAAAGAATTGCATAAATTGAATTTATGGTTAAATCTATTTCTTATATTGGTATTCTACAAGGATGATTTATAAAGAAAAAAAATATTCAATAATTACATGAAAAATTGATGTAGCTGCTTGGAAGAATAGTTGCACAATAATTCTCTAGTTGTGAAGAGGTAAGGAGTGTGTGCTCCAACAACAAATGGCTCCCTAGGACATGCAACCAAATCATATTAATGATCTTGTATCAAGTCACAAAATACATAGCTATTGAATAAGACAGGACATAATGTCAAGTGTTGCACTTTGAGAGGAAAGTCGAAAGGTTGGAAACTTGACTAGATTATTTAATGGACATTTTCCTAATTGAAACAAACTTGTATTTTGTATAATTAATAAGTAGGGAAGTAGGGTTATGGAATGTAAGGCATAGGAAGAAATATAGGGAGAGTTAAGGATATGCAACAACACTAACTATGTGAGCCAATTTTGGTTGTACACTTGTAAAAAATTGTATATTTGTACTTGTTCATTGAATGTAACAATTTGTATATTTTTACTTGTTCATTGAATATAATGTGTGTTTGAATAACATCAATTATTTGTCTCTAGTTTATTTTCCTTGAGTTTTTATTTGTTGCTTCTTTAAAACTTTTTCTGTGGATAATTGTGCATTGATTATAGGCTGTGATTGTTGTGGATTGTAATTGTAAATAAGAACATTTACTTAAGGAATAGAAAATAGTGCATGGTTAATGAAGTGATAACTGGGTTCACACATTTTTCAGCACCAGTTTTGGTATGAAAACAATAATTCTGGTTGAAAGAGGAAATAATTTTGATTGGGAAGTAGAATAGAATAGATTTTTTTTAATGTTCATAGTTCAAATGGTCTATGGGATAGAGAGGTTACATATTTTACAGAGGCCACATATGTGAAGAAGATAAAATGACACTAGTTTTAGAAATAAAGAAGTGAGATAAAGTGAGAGAAATCGGTTGCCATGGAGGGCACAAGGTCCGAAAGTCACTTATTTGGGAGACCCCTCTTAGGTAGAGTTATGTTCTCTAACCTTGGTGATACAACACTAGTCTAGATCATGTATGTAACATTCTTGAGGTCTTCGAACAATTTCTTTTAGGCTGCTACTTTGGAAAATCATTTACTAGGTTACATCTCCCATCCTCTATTCTCTTGTGATGTTGTTATTGGAATAACAAAAAACAATTTTTTTTCAATTTTGACTTCCTTTAATATACATGCTATACTATATCTATTGTAGTATTTGTTGCAAGCCACAAGTGAAGTCAACATTGATAATTAGAATAAATAGTTCTGAGAAACAAAGTACAAAATAAAGAATGTGTTCACTTAACAAAATAATTATGGTAATGTTTGTAACTTCAAGGTTATTATCAATACTTAATATTTAGACACCATTTGTTAAATATCGATACTTGTCAAGTAAAATTTATAATTGGGCAATCAAGTGCACATTGAAGGAGTATGTTTGTAAGTTCATTGTTATTTGACGATGTCTGACTTGCATCTCATATCATTAAAAAGATATGTATTTTAATGAAGTTTTTATTAGGAAATAATTAGCTAGCTTACACTTCAAATAATTACATAGGAAAAAAGCCTTCGTGGTTTAGTGAAAATTTTTATTTGAATAGATGGCCAAGTGTGTGTCATATGTATGTGTGATTTTTCATTCCTTAACTAGAATACGCAATGTATGAAATATTTTTTATATATTTTGTTGAACCCTAACTTGAATAAAAAGTGGAACGATCACTTTTTGAGCCAATGCTAGATGCATTATACCCATCTTTGGGTGCATTAATAAACCCAAAACTTGTAAGGAACCAAAACAAGATGTCAAGCTCATACTTGTTAGTTGCATTAGTGAAATGTTGGAAATACTGAGAGGGGGGAATCAATATTTATTTTCAATTGTTAATTTTTTCCAGTTAGATTCTTCACAATTAAAAACAGAGAGGTGTATAATAATAATAATATTAAGGATTAATAAGAACTTTAGTCCTTTTTCAAGTAATTGAGTACAATAGATGTGTGAGGGCACCAACCCTTCAATGAATCAGGCAACAACCTGTTGCCAAGCAGCAACTTGGACTTAGATGAGGCTCCGACCTCTAGGGCTTCGACCCTATCTTCTCAAGGCACCAACCTTGTGTTTAGGACCTCCTACCCCAAGGACACCAATCCTTCTTCGCTTCTTTATTGATTATGCACCAAAGTTTGCACCAAGAGTTCTCCACCACAATGAACTAATAATTTTGCACTATTTACTTAGCAATAAGCATTATTTATTATGCATCATTCTTCATCACCAAATCTACCCAATGCTTCTGCACCATACTGCACCAGAAGCTCTGAAACAAGTCTCCACAGGTCACTGTTTGAGCTCTCAAAAGTCTATCAACTTATTCAAGCATAAGTCCGAACCATTTTTATTAAACCGAGCTGTCAAAAGAATCTGATCTCAAGTTGAAGTCCCTTTTTATAGGCTTGAGCAACTTCTGGTATATGTCCGTCTTTTTCTAGGTCTGAGCTTGAAGAGGATTGTTCTACTAATCCAAGGTTCACTGCAATGGAGACTGTCCAAGTGATGAGTTTCTACAGGTGAATATTTCGTAGTGTCACAGGTCCAGGCTGGGGGAGATCCGAGCTACAAAAGGTGACAGTCCACCACAAATATATCCAAAGTTTTGGCCTCCCACAGGTGACTGTCAAGGGTGTAGAACGAAAGTGAGATGACTGTCCTAAAACCCAAAACTGTGCCTCCAAGAGACTAATCACAAACCAAGCTTAAGTTAGCCTCAAACAGGTGACTTTCCTTCAATTTCGAGCCCTGAAATTTTGGGATGATAAGTCTGAAATCTGGCAAGAGATGGCAGGCCCGAGGTGTATACAGTCCAAGAATTTCTTGATGTTCTAAACCCAAACAGAATTATCTATACCTTATCTCCTGCTCCTTTTCTCCCTTTTGTTCATGAGCTGTGAACATTGATAATATTTTATGTGGTGATGAACGAAAAGAATGATGGAGAATAGAGTCTTGATGTTGTATATATAGTGGTTTTTCTAAACGAAAGACATATCTCCACAAGCAGGCCGACATGGGTGGCTAGCACAGGTCGGCTCACAGACCAGAAAAAATTATTCTAAACTTAAAAAATTGATAACTTTCAAACCGCTTGGAGATTTTGGCTGAGTAATAGCTCGTCAGAAATATAAAATTATGCTTTATAATATGGTATAGGTTTCATGTTCAGGATCATCCTTTAAAAGGCATAAATATGTTTTTTAAGTGATTGGTCAATAAATGGTGCAGAAAAAATAGAGGACAGCGAATGGGCTTCTTGGTGGATGGTCTTCTTCATTGTTTGCCTTCATCATGGGATCAACATGTCATAATCTAGCACATTGACATCAATGAAAACTTAGATTAACTGTCTACCCCTTTGTCATTGGATGGCAATATTATTTTTCTCCTCCCCCTTTGACATCAATGGCAACGGGGTGTCAGTGTGCTCCCCTTGTCATGCTGCTCCCCCTATCATGTTGCTCTCCCCGACATGATGCTTGTTTTAATGTGATGCAAGAGCAATGACCCCCATCTTTTGGTGAATATACTCAAATTCTTCTCGTGGAAGGGGTTTTGTAAAGATATCTGCAATTTGTTCTTTTGTATTGACATATTCCAACTCAATATTTTGTTCAACAACTTGTTCTCAGAGAAAATGATATTTAATTGGAATATGTTTGGTCTTTTAGTGCATCACTGGATTTTTTGAAAGAATGATGGCACTAGTGTTGTCACAAAAATAGTAATTGGTTGCTTAGTTTCTATGTTGACATCCTTCAAGGCTTCCTTCATCCATATAATTTGTGTACAGCAATCAACAGAAACTATATACTCGAAGAAAGAGATATAGATGATTGCTTTTTGCTGAGCCAAGATACAAGACAATCTCCCATAAAGAATGCATTTCCACTGGTACTTTTTCGATCATCCACGCTTCTGGCCCAATCAACATCAGAGTAAGCTGTCACAATAAGAGTTGAACTCTTAGGATACCAAAGACCGAAATTAGTCGTTCCTTTCAGATATCTGAGAATTCTCTTCACAGCTGTTAGATAGGATTGTTTAGGACTTGAATGAAATATTGCTACCATTCCTACTGCTTGCATAATGTTTGGTCTTGTAGCACTTAAGTATAGGAGAGCTCCAATTATTGACCTGTAAAGAGTTGCATCTATGAGAGGGGTATCATCATCTTTACTTAATTTACAATTTGTGGTCATTGGTGTGCTCATTGGTGCACAATCTTCCATCCCATATCTTTCGAGCATGTCTTTAAGATATTTTTCTTGAGATATAAGCATGTCTGCAGAGGTTTGAGATATTTGTAGCCCAAGAAAGTAAGACAGCTCACCAATCATTGACATTTCGAATCTTTTGGACATATTTAGAGCAAATTCATGGCTCATCTCATCATCATTGATAACAAAGATTAGATCATCAACATATACAAGAGTAATCAAAAGTTTTTCCTTGTCCATCTTCATGTAGAGATTGCTACCAGCTACTCCCTTTTTGAAACCTTCTTGTAGCAGATAGTGATCCAACTTTGCAGACCATGTTCTAGGGGCTTGTTTTAATCCATACAAGGCCTTTTTTAGCTTGCATACAAAGTCCTTCCCTTCGGCAAGATCAAATCCTTCTGGTTGCTCCATGTAAACTTCTTCCTTGAGATCTCCATTTAGGAATGCTGATTTTACATCCATTTGATAAACCTTGAATCCTTTTGAGCAAGTAAATGCTAAAAACATTCTTATGGCTTCCATTCGAGCTACTGGTGCAAAAGTTTCTTTGTAGTCAATTCCTTCAATTTGCGAGTATCCTTTGCAGACAAGTCTGGCTTTATTTCTGATGATTTGTCCATCTTCATTCATCTTGTTTTTGAATACCCATTTTGTTCCAATTATATTTTTATCTTTTGGGCGAGGTACCAGTTCCCAAGTCTCAATTTTTTCGATTTGAGACATTTCTTCTTCCATGGCCTTTATCCAATAAGGATCTTTGCTTGCTTGAGAAAAAATTTCAGGTTCTATTAAAGATAATAGAGCAACATCATCTTTTCTTGGGGTGTTTATCATCCTTCTTCGAGTTTGAATTCCTTCATCTATATTTCCAATGACTTGTTCTTCTGGATGATGTCTTTGAATAAACTTGATCTTAGAGGGAGTTTGTGAAGGTTCACTTTGAGGTTCTCCATTCTCCTCTTCTTTTTCAGATTCTTCTTCTTCACTTTGTTCAAAGAAAGGCTCAACTTCATGATCTTCAATTCTTTTTTCTGGAAGGCCTTCATCAATCTTCACATCAATGCTTTCCACTATTCTTCGTAGACGATTGTTGTAACATTTGTAAGATTTGCTCCTAGTGGAGTATCCAAGAAATATTCCTTCGTCAACTCTAGAATCAAATTTACCTGGTGAGTCATCATTTATTTTTATGAAACATTTGCTTCCAAAAACCCTGAAATATTTTACTAAAGCAGGTCTTCCTTTCCATAATTCATAAGGAGTCTTTTCATTATTTGGTCTTAGTTGAGTTCGATTTAAAGTATAAACTGTGGTGCCAACTGCTTCTCTCCAAAATTTTGGTTGCAAATCGGCTGCTAGTAGCATTGTCCTTGCCATTTCTTGAATGGTTCGGTTCCTTCTTTCAACTACTCCATTTTGCTGGGGTGTCCTAGCAGTAGAGAGTTCTCTTTCGATTCCATGCTCCTTACAAAATTCATCAAATTCTTTTGAGGTGAATTCTGCTCCTCTATCCGTTCTAAGACATTTAATCTTAGAATCTTTCTCATTCTCAATGAGAGCCTTAAGATTTTTAAAACATTCAAATGCTTCGGATTTATATTTTATGAAATATATCCACATCATTCTAGTATAGTCATCAACAAATAGAGAAAAGTACCTTTCACCCTGAAGAGCTGGACTTCTAGTTGGCCCACACAAATCTGCATGAATAATTTCCAAAGGTTTTGTTATTGAGAACTCCTTAGTTTTGTGGCTAGTTCTGGTTTGCTTTCCATGTTGGCATGGGCCACATACAACTTGATTTGGTTTGCACATTTTTGGAATATCCCTTACTGCATTAATTTTGCTGATGTTGACTAGGTTATCAAAATTTGTATGCCCCAATCGCTTGTGCCATAACCAACTTTCATCTGTTTGACTTAAGTAACATTTATCTTCTTGGATTCTACTGAGAATGTAAACATTATCTGGTGTTCTTACTCCTTTCGCCACAAGTTCTCCCGAGGATGAGTCTCTTATTTCACAATTTTTTGTACTAAAGACAACATTATGTCCTTGGTCACAAATCTGGCTAACACTTAAGAGATTGTGTTTGAGCCCTTCTACTAGCAAGGTATTTTGAGCCTTTCCTAGTCCATTGACAAGGGTAGTAGTTCCTTTTCCAGTGATTTTAGTGGATCCATTTCCATTTTTCTTGTTCAATGAGATAAACTTCTTTTGGTCACCTGTCATATGTCTTGAGCATCCACTATCCACGAACCAATGATTTTCTTCACTATGAACACATAGAGCTAGGCCACATTTATCAGTTTTGAGATTTACGTTTTTAGCTTTCTCCCTTTTGAGAGGGCAATTTTGTTCATTATGATCATAATTATCACATAATGAGCAAGACGGATCAAACTTAGCCAAAGGATCAATGATCAGGAGCTCAAATCTGAGCTTGGGAAAAAGCTCAAAAATGAAAGTGCTCAAATTGATTTGGAACCTAAGTGACAGGATAGGCCTTGGCGATACAATCCCAATGCCGTGAATGGCACTGAAAATCGACGCTGTATGAAGAAGTTATTCAACTTTGAAGTTCTTCAATTTCAGTAAAAAAAAGGCCAGTTTGACTTTAGAAATTGGCAAATATTAAAAAAAGAATATTTCGAGAATATTCCTCGAAATATTTTGGGAATATTCCTTGGAATATTCCACAAAATATTCCTTGTGGACCAATCGTTTTGTGACAAGTGGGGTTTTACAATTGGCTATTGAGTTGACTGTGTAATTTTCGATCCAATGAAGAGCTGCCACGTGGCAAGCCCAGAGGCCGCCACGTGGCCCCAAGTCACAATTGAATGGCGGGTTAAAAATTTGTTTGGCTCCGGCGGGATTTGAACCGGAGACCTCATCACTACTACTACAATGCTTTACCAATACACCATGGGCTTATGTGTTGACATATGTTCGATTTGAATTGTAAATATGTTTTGCAGTGGAGTTTAATGCGACAGGTTTATTAACCATTAACTCCGACGGTTCCGCCGACACTTCTCTGCATGTGACCGCCCACATCTATTATATTAAATTCTACACTAACAGCTCCGCCAATTTTAGCGCCATCCCACCAATTAAGGCGGAATTCCACTTTTAGCTCCAGTTAACTAAACTTAACTTGAGTTTTTTAAGGGGGAGACAGGCAGTTAGTAAATATGGCATATCTTTCACATGGGAGATCCTTTTGAAGTGAATTTTTTTTTTATTTTGGGTCTCTTCGAAATTATGGACTCAATGGAGCAGGTCTGAAATCTAACAGAGGTCATCTTCAGAGGTTTAAGCATCAAAGAAGATGAAGGAGCCATCAGGGCCTAGAAAGAGAAGGCTGTGTTTTAGACTGTGTTTCTCTGTTTAAGGTAAATGAATAGGCATTATTAGCTATTTCATGCCTTTTGGAATATGTTTATATGGTTTTCAGATCCTGTTAAGAACTTTAGAAAGCCGAAAAGCTTCATTTAAGTTCTAGAGGCCATTTTCCAAACATAGTGTATAGGCGAAACCGGAGCAGCCAGAGTCCGTTTTTGATGGAAAAAAACTCTATATTGATTATTTCAGTAATTATGGAACCAATGGAAGTGGTTTCAGATCATTTTGAGTACTTATAAAGCTCGAGAAGTTGATATGAAGTCGTGGGCAACCCTGGGAAAACCGTGGAGGAGAGCCATTTTTGGGGATGTTGTGCTTAATGTAAGCAATTTATCAGTTGGTATTTGATGTCTGATCATTATTGGATGCAGCAGTAGTGGTTTCAGGAGCAGAAACAGAAATCTGAGGGAGTTTGTGCCATTTAGAAGCTCAGAGAATCTTAGTGCACCAACAGAAGGATGTGTGTCCATGGAAGCCTAAAGTTGTTTGCAGGAATTGGACAGCCATTAAAGGGATTTAAAATGGTATTCTCAGCCCTTTGAATCATTTTCATATTCATTGTGGTTAAGTGTGGAGCTTGTAAAATAATTTAAGTACCTTAATCCCAAAGAGTCTAGTCATGTTGACGAAGCTCAAAGGAGATGTAGCCCAAGAGTTGGGGTGAACTCCTATATTATATTGTTGTTGTGTTTTGTTATTCTATGGCTGAATTATGTTGCTGATATACATGTTAAGTTTCAGCAAAAACAAATAAACTTAAAACACATAAACAGAATAAAAGACATACACCTCTTCCAAGCAAAAATTCTTCATAATGTCAAGTTTGAGTAAGGTCATATTAATTAAGTCTGAGTGTTTACTTATATTATTTCTTTAGGCAGAGTCTGTAAGAGGGCCAGGTAGCTTCTAGATTCATCCTTTCTTTGAAAGGTGACATATCCGGTAAATGCCCCTACAGTCTATCTATGTATTAGAAATAAGAAGTTCTCACATTTTCAGATTTAAAATTTGGAGTATTTGCACTCATTTACATAAATGAAAATGGATACCTTGCACCCTTTTCAAGTACATTCCATTTTCAGATCAATCAAAGTAATTGTAAGTTTTGATTTGTCCTTGCTCCTTTAGGACCACGTAGTTGGTTTGTTTGATCATTCAATCTTGGTGCTTCATTCTTATGAGCCTTGCAATGCTTAGCTTGATGCCCAAAGTTTTTACAATTGTGACAATGCCCAAGAAAAATAGTTTGATACCTATTATAGTATCCATAGCTTGAACCAACATTCTTCCTTGGAGTTTCTCTTTCTTCAATCCTTGGTTTTGAGATGGGACTTTGTTCCTGACGAGATGACTTTTCTTTTTTTGGATGGCAAGGGAGTACATCCACATAACCCTTGGCATTATTCTTTGTACTTGATGATTCTCCTTTGAAACCAATTCCAGAATTGTCATGTTGAGGTTTTTGAGTATTAAGAATGTTTTCAAGAGCTAGAGAGCTTTTCCAACTCCTTTTAACTTGCTCTAATTCCTTTCTTAGAGACATTATTTCAGCTTCACGTTTTTCACAGATATCAGCCTTCTATTTTAGCTTAATGTTCAAGAAGTCTTCCCTTCTTTTTTCTTCCTCTCTTTCTATTTTGAGAGAAATTATCTTCTTTTGTAGATTCTCATTTTCTTCAATGGCACTTATTAGCAAACTATCCATGTTTCTTTCATCTTCTAGTTTTGAGTCATCATCATTTATAAATGCCATGAATAACATTTCTCTGCTTCCAACATAATTACTTTCCTCATCTGATTCATCATCACTTTCTTTGTAATGACGCACATTTCTAGTTGATTTATTTTTTATGACTACAAATTCATCTTCATCAGACTCATCTTGTTTGGAGAAGAAGTTGTTCTTATTAAACCCTTTCTTTTTGCACATCATTCTTTTAGAGTCCTTTTCATCATCACTATCATGTTTATGAGGATATTTTGCAGCATAATGACCTCTTCTTCCACAATTGAAACAAATAAGAGGGTACTTACCTTTTAGCTTAGATCCCCTTTTTAGTCTTCGTACAAATTGAGCTAACTCGTTTTCAGTATCAGATTCATTGTTGTTGCAATTTCATCCTTTTCCTTCTTTTGTAGATCTTGAGGCTTTGAAAGTTGCTTCTTTGAAATTTTGGCTCCCTTTCCTCATATCATAGGCAATAAGAATTCCATGAATTTCATCCATCTTGAGAGTATCTAGGTCCTTCATTTCTTCTATGGCACTTACTTTGGAATCAAATCTGTCAGGAAGTGATCTCAGGATTTTTTGAACAATGGTGCTTTCTTCAATATTTTCTCCTAGTCCTTTAAGAGAGTTAACCACTTCAGCTACTCGGAGGAAGTATGATGCAATATATTATTCATCATCCATTTTCAAACTCTCAAATTTTCTTCTATAGGTTTGAAGCTTTTCCTTATTAACTTTGGAGTCCCCATCATATAGAGAAACCAACTTATCCCATACTTCTTTAGCTGAGTCACAATTCACGACTTTCATAAATTCAGAATCGGTAATTCCACTAGTGATGGAATTTAAAGCTTTGGCATTAGAAATGTACGCTCTTCTTTCATCTTGATCAGTTGGAAGATTGGTGGGAGCTTTATACCCATCCAAAACAGAGTGCCATACTTCAAGACCAAGAGACATTAAATAGTAGGACATCCTCTTTTTCCAAAAACTAAAATTTTTTCCATCAAAGATAGGTAGATTCCCCGTTGCTTCCATGTTCTTCATTGTGCCTAAGAATCCTTCTTCTAGTTGTTAGGCTGATAATGAAGAAGCCAGCTCTGAAACCAATTGTTGGAAATGCTGAGAGGGGGTGGAATCAATATTTCTTTTCAATTGTTAATTTTTTCCAGTTAGATTATTCACAATTAAAAATAGAGAGGTGTATAATAATAATATTATTAAGGATTAATAAGAACTTCAGTCCTTTTTCAAATAATTGAGTACAATAGATGTGTGAGGGCACCAACCCTTCAATGAATTAGGCACCAACTTGTTGCCAAGCACCAACTTGGACTTTGCTGAGACTCTGACCTCTAGGGCTTCGACCCTATCTTCTCAAGGCACCAACCTTGTGTTTAGGAGCTCCTACTCCAAGGACACCAATCCCTCTTTGCTTCTTTATGGGATTATTGATTCAAAAATGCTCCAATACACCAATCTGCACCATACTGCACCATCAATTATGTATCCCACCTTTTTATCAATTCTGCACCATACTGCACCATCCATTATGTATCACACTTCTTTATCAATTCTACACCAAGAGTTCTCCACCACACAACACTAATACTTCTGCATTATTCAATACTTTAATTAGCTCACAAACAATTTGTGCTTGATTGTCTCCAAGCCTTCACAGATCGAGTGACTACAAGACCAAGCCACCACAAAAAGTTTCTTTGACTTTTAACACAGGTCTGTACAGTAGTTTAATCCTTATCTAATCTAATAGAAATAAGAATTATGTTTTGTCCCTCCAATCCCAGCCAACAACACTTGTCTGAAGTTGTAATGAAGTCCGAAGTTGCAAAGATAAAGGTCTGAAGGATATATTCCGGAAGTCCAAGCCTCTGAGCCTCTA